>CAHIKZ030005218.1:1442500-1632500 GCA_903632075.3 Acanthosepion pharaonis
ACATTCCAAATCTAAACTGTGCCTCATTTGTTTAAGAAAAAAAGTCAAATTTGGTCATGTTGATGCCTGCTCTCATATTGCAAAAGTTGATTTGGTTGAAGATGATTTTGTTTCACTTTGCCTGTTCATTCAACCTCTGTTCTATAGATTACTTGCTTTTTCAAGTATCTAGAGACAAGAACAAATTGAAGAAACCGTGACTAATTTTTCAGTTCTGTCAATGAATTTTTTTAATGAAGGGAAATGATAAAATTGCTGAAAAAAGTGAAATAAAAGTTTAGAAACTGGAGTGGAATATTTTAAGATTAATTTTTTTTCCAGTTTATTTTGTTTATATAAATTAGTAATCTTATGCTGTACATATTTATAAATCCTTATCTGAGCTAGAAACATTTTCTTGGGTGTAGGGGTGATGAAGTGTGTCCTTACACACACATTATTATTATTACTTAAAAGTTATTTCTAATGGATATCCATATCTGAGTAGATGCTTCATTTTATTAAACAGTATATTTATTTTCATTTACTGGCCAGAATATTCCAGAAATCTTATTAATAAAAAATATGACTGAGAGATCTATGATGGTTTCCCTTGCTCAGAGGAGTGGTGCAGGTTCAAATCCTGTCAGATAGCAAATATTTCTGTTTAATAAGGTTTTTTTGAATATTCAGCCCAGTAGACAAAAGTATATTGTTTAATAAATAAACGGAGCATCTATTCAAATATGAGTCTCGACTAAAAATACATTTAAGTAATAAAATCTGTCATATTAATAAATAAAACTTCATCACTTTTTACATATATATATATATATATAAGGAAAAATTCCTTACCAATGTGTTTTGTTTCATCTCTTGAGGAACTTTATCTGAATAAGAATATATATATGTGATGGACTCTCCCGTCATTTTTGACGTGTGAGTGTCTTTCAGTTCAGTTTATGTTTCATATGAGACAACAATCCTGTACAGGATTTGCAAACAAGTCCACATGAGGGCCATGCTGAAGGGTTCACTGTCATATGGGCTGATGTATTAGCCCGAGATTTAGTGTTAATTCTTAATTCTCTCAGATGGTTGAGATGATACTTTTCAAAGTTATACTTTGGGAGCAGGTGTTTCTTCAGTTTGCTCGGTTTTCAACAGCAAGTTCAAACTCCTCTATAGGAATGTTTGCAGCATTTAAATTGTATTTAAGTTTGTCTTGAAGTGTAACCAAGGATGGCCTACATTGCATTATATATATATATATATATATATATATATATATATATATATATATATTTTGTATGTGTGTTTATTTATATATATATATATATATATATATATATATATATATATATATATATACACACTATTTTTTTGTGTTTTTATTATATATATATATATATATATATACCCACTATTTTTTGTTATTTTATATATGTATTTATATATATATATATATATGTGTGTTTTTTATTTATATATATATATCTCCACTATTTTGTGTGTTTATATATATATATATATATATATATATATATATATATATATTTATATATATATATATATATATATACACACACACACACACACACACAAAATAGTGGATCAATAAATTTATAGACTGACATAGTTATTAGCTGAATTTTGATTTGAAATTTTATTTTTTTATTTTTTTTTTTTTTTTATCATTTCACCCAAGCAAGGCAATAAGGCCACTATGATACAAGGGGTTACTGAGTATTAGAGAATTATAGGAAAAGAACAGTAAAAGAACAAGATTTAGGAAGACAGATGATAACGATTGTCATTGCATTTCAATTTTTGAAGATCAAAGTTTTTTTTTTCTTTTTTATGTTTTCATAATTGGGAAGGCCAAAGAATATATTTGCTGAAATGCTGCACTCAACAATATTGAGGAAGATAGTGTTCCAAGTAATTTCAGGGATAGAAAAATGTTTCAATTCAGAATCAGACAACATATATAACAACCTTTACAGTTTTTCATTTCTCTTATAATCTTTCAGATGATAACTTTGCTATATGATAGTTTGTCCAAATACTGAATAGGCAAAAATCAAATGCAAAAAAAAAAAAAAGAAAAGTGTGTCTAGATCTGTTTTGGATAAAATTCTTGCTTTAACCTCTACAAAATCAAATTTATAGCAGATTTAAAAAATAGAGGGAGGATGAAAATGTGTGAAGTTTTTCTGTGAGCTAATGGACTAACCAACACTTCTATTTTGGACACTGATGATAAAAAATTTTTTGCATAAAAATTAACCAAAACAGAATTAAACTTAGATAAAAGCAAATGTTTAATGTACAAGTGATGTAAATTTAAGGATGAGGAGCTACTTTGAAATCGTTTAAGGGCAACATATTACTTAATTGATAAGTAACACTCTTCTATCAGCTTTATATACCAATGTTATTGGTAGTATAGTGGTTAGTATGTCCGTCTGTCCTGTGATAGTGAGATTTAATTCTGCTTACAGGTGCAGTTATCAATTTTAGACTTTCTATGTATGTATAATTGCTAAAAAATTCTTGGCCCAACCTACAAGCCCTTTTGAAAAAAGGGGGCGAAAATCTGGTTTGAGGAAGTAAGTTAGGCTGAGAACTTTCCAATACTCTCATCTTAGTGTTGCAGAAATACCTCCCACGTAATGGTATAACATTAGTGGTACTGGTGTCTTCATCCAGCTAATATCTTACCATTATGTGGGAGATATTTCTGCTACACCCTGTAAATTCTGGCTATAAAACTATCAAAATTGAAATAACATTTGTAATAAGGTGGAAAATGTCTATCAGTTAGATTTTCATTGTACTTTTTTCTTCAAGAGAGTTAAGCATTTGTTAACAGGTACATTAGTGTATGTGGATTTAATAGCTAAATTAGCCATGAGCCTATCTCATTATGTCAAACAAGGTCACCATACCATATATATATATATATATATATATATATATATATATATATATATATATATATATATATATATATATATATATATATATATATAATTTTGAAATGGATACTAATATTTGATGCTCTGTTTTTTATTTATTTACATCTTACCACCCTGAATATTTGAGAAATCTTGTTAGAAAATACGCAACCTCTGGCAGGATTTGAACCCTTAGGGTACAAAACAGAGCAGCAATGTATATATTGATAATTGTGAAGACGATGTGTATTCAAAAGCACTATTTGAACTTTGTTTGACGTGACTTGAATTGGTCTAAGGCATGTTGGATCTAATGACTGTTTTCCCCCTTGGTGACGCAGGTTTGAATCAAGATTTCTTGAATATTCACGTTAATAAATATACTGTTTAATAAATAAATAAATAAAAACGGAGCATCTACTCAAATATGAGTATCTGTTTAAAAAATGTTTAAACAAATAAATTAAATAATTTATCAGATTTAATCCATTTTTTATATATATATATATATATATATATATATATATAACAACAAAATATATATATATAAAAACAACAAAATTCAAGCTGCCATGCTACCCAGGTTTCGAGTGTCAGATCTCCTCAGGCAGGTAGGATGAAAGATTTTAGTTGACTCTACCACCTTTATATATGAACACCAGAAGTTGAGTGGGGACAGAAGAGGGGAAAAGGCAAAAAAAAAAAAATATATATTTTCATCCAGGTTCATACATACATAACAAATATTTACCAAGGTGTCTGCACTTAGATAACACCTTCGATCTTTCATTTATACCTTAAAGAATATTTAATATTAAATTTTTGCATTTTTGGAAGAACTGGTTGTGAAATAAAGGAGGTATTATCTAAGTGCAAACACCTTGGCAAATATTTGTTTGTATTGTACGAACCTTGATGAAAATATTGTGCATGTGTTTTTTGCCGTTTCCCCTCTTCCGTTTGACCACAAAAAAAAAAAAACTTCTGGTTTTTGTATATAAAGATGGTGGACTCAACTAAAATCTTTCATCCTATCTGCCTGAGGATACCTAACAGTTGAAACCTGGGTAGCGTGGTAGCTTGAATTTTGGTGTTCCTAATTACATATTGCTCTACAACTCAAATTTTTCCGATTTTGTATTGAGCACTATTTTGGTTTGCACCTTCTTAAACATGGCTGTTTACAGCCTCTTTTTACAATATATTACTTTATATTTTTAACATATACACACACATATATATATAGACCCACAACATCAGAGATAGATATTAGTAATATGGCAGTAGTTGAATTTGTCTGCCAACAGCTCCTAATAATTTTTTGCCTTGTTGCAGGTAGCAGATGAGTAGCAATCTGATAACGTTGCATCTTACATAAAAATGTGTAGAAAGCAAAGGTCTCATTGCAGAAAAGTTGTACCTATTTACATTCATTGACACTTAATATTATCAGAGTTCAGACAGTTAATATGTGCATAGTTAAGTTTTGGCTTATGTGTTTCAGAATTGTTGCTGTAATAAATACAAAGTGGTTCCCCTTTACTCATACAGCTTTTTTATATATATATATACACACACACACACAAACACACCATGTAGGGTCTTGTTTACTGCTGGTGAATAAGCATAACCAATGGTAGAGGCCATGTGGAAAAAATTTTTTTCTCCTCTGTAGTGTTATTTTGCTCCCTCTATATGTTTGATTTTCCATGGAAATAAATAGTAATCATTAATTTTGGAGCATCTTTTGTATGGATAAGCATGTATATATACATACCTACAAACCCATACACAAGTTCTGATCAAAAAGTATTGGGCCTGGTGCTATAAAAAGGAAACTACAACACATCAATTTGGCATTTGATCTCTTCGTAGTTCCCTTCTGAAGCCTAACACTTTATCCAGCATTGTTATCATTGCTTGAAGTATTACTGGAACTTCTTTTTTGGGATAGTGACCAGGTGCCTTGTCACATTCACTTGGATTTTCTTGAAATCTTGCTTCTTTCAAGTGGGATTTGATTTTGAAGAGGAATAGTCACAAGGGACAAGATCTGGGGAATATGGTGGTTGTCAGACCTGGGGAATGTTGATCTTGGCTAAAAACTGCTGCACACGCCATAATTTGCCGAGGGAACTTCTGTGCTGTGATGAAAACTACGTTCCACATACTATCCTTCCAAGCACTACTGTAAACAACAGAAGTGAGTGAGAATGTTAGAACATAGTGTGTATGAGTGATAAAGTTCTAGGTCATTCGGGGCTGTGCTTGGTATATTTAGTAAGACATTTCTTAGTATGACTCCAGGTCATTCTTCACTGAGCTTTTATAAGTGTCTTCACTCTGTGTACTCCTTTACTATAGCAATAGTCCCTGATATATACACGTATGTATGTATGTATGTATGTATGTATGTGTACACACACACACACACACACAATATAGAAAAATTGGCATCATTTTTACCTCAAACCTTGAAACACATTAAGCTTAGCTTCTATTTTGGGAGTGTGTAGTGTCAAGAAAAATCAACTAAAAACTACATACACACAAAAAAGGAATTCATATTTGCATTATCATTTACTTGGCTTTTGATTTCAAGTAAAAAAAAAAAACATTGTTTTCTTTAATACTATTGGGCCCAATTTTATTAGCTGAATAGATATTGGCAGATGATCATGGTAAAACTTGAATTTAATCCTTCTAGTGTATGAATAACAATTACCAACAATGTATTTTATTGCAGCATTAATATCAGATACAACTGGATTTTTAAAGTAATTATAGAACTTGATTAAGTTTTTATCAAGATGATCCTTGAACATAAAATTATGCATTTTAAGCTCTTAAATCTTTAAATTAAATAAATTAGATTTCCAAAGAAAGGCTCTTAATATTTAAATCCATAAACAATTTTTATATGAAAGATATAACAAAATATGTACTGGTGTGCTTTTCATGATTGGTTTGACTAAAAACAAATCTGTTATTTCTGTTTTATCGACATTTAGATTTGTATGACACAAGGCTTAATAAGAATAAGATTATTGTCATCTTTCAAGTGGAGTGGGCTTGCCTAACTTCATATTGACATTTAGAATCCTGATTTTTATCTCAGTTTAAATTCTGACCCTTGACACAAATGTAAAATATGCAACTATCTCAGCCATGTGGCAGGCTATTTTGTTTGTATCATTGATCTTATGTCTTACAATTTTGTTTAAGGATTTTTAAAAAAAAATTCTATTTTTTTTTTTTTTTTTTTTTTAATTTTTATATCCTAATCTAAAGATTTTTATAAATTGTATCTATTAATAAACAAGGTGTTACTCGAAGGTTTCTGAAACACAGACACAAAATGGCTTCTTTAAAGAAAGAAAAAAGGCAAACATAGATCTTTATGCCTGCCAAAAAACAAAGGGTCAAAAGGACGTTTTTTTTCTCATGACACAATTTTTATTTTAAGCTTCAGCAATTTTTATTAGTGAGGATTAGAATTGTAATAAAACTTAAACGTATGAAAGTGAATTTATACATTTTCTTTGTTTTTAACAGTTGACAGCAAAACTAATAAACACTATTTATTATGTTGTTTATTGGACTGGTTAGTAAAACATTGGCTAATTGCCAATCAATTCAAACTTTATAAGGATTTTTCTTATAGTGTGTTCATCTATTTTAATAATTTAGTAAATGTTTATAGATTTATGAATAAAAAAAATTTTAATATTTATTTCTTTATAAATTGGTAAATGATAAATATCGCATTGCATTAGTTTTAATTGTATTAGTTTTAAAATGTAAATATAAAATTATTCTTGTAAATAAACAATCTAATAAATGTTTAATATTTTTGTTGTAAATTCTCAGGAACAAATAAAATGTATAAATTCACTTTCATCATATATTTAGTTTTTATTACAATTCTAATCTTTTATTTTATTTTATTTTATTTTTTTTTAAATTAAATATTGCTGAAGAATGAAATGTAGTTAAAATAAAAATGGTGTCATGAGAAAAAAAGTCCTTTTGGCACTCAGTTTTTTACAGGCATGAATGTCCATGTTTGCTGAAAAAAAAATTGATAGAAAACAAGATTTTTTATTTCCTGTTGGAGTGATTTCAAGAGATGTATGAAATATCTAGTGAGACATGGGAAACTAACTTCATAGATGAACTGATTTATCAATCTGTTAACATTCCTTAAACGTTTGATTAACACCTCATAAATCAAATACTGTTACTCATAATGTTTGTAAAAATGAATGTGTATATAACATGCATATATTTACTGAACATTAAGTATTTCTTTGACAGAAATTCCTTGCAGAAATTAACTTCAAAGCCGGTGAATAAAGTAGAATTTGACCTAATTAAATATCATTTACATTAAAAAAATATATATATATAAACTATTTCTTAAAAATTTCTTTGTTAAAACTTGATGCTGAGACCATTAAATATTTTTATAGAATTTCTTCTCTTTATTCTTGGACTTAAACAATAATTCTTTTCAATGAAGATATTTGCAACTTATTTTTTTTATTTATTTTTTTTTTTTTCATTTGAATTGTTTGAATTATACTTTATTTTATTCTTGCCATCATCTGAATGTGTATGTTATAAACCATTGTTTAATGAAGCCTTTTTGTTTGGTGATTGTATGCTATTTATTGGTGTCCAGCTTAAAGACCTGGCTGCCTTTAACAGTATATTGGATGGTGAGACTCTTCACAACTGGCGCTTTACTCTGGCTGCCAGCCAAGGCATTATATCTACTGAGGACAGCATTAATAGCATCAACAAATTGTTTATTGACCCTGTAGTTCATTGCAGTCTCGTGGGTAACTGTCAACGTGTGATGACTCCTTGTGTGCCCCCACCTGCCAGACAGCATGTGGCTTCCTACAAGAATCCTCAAGGTGATTCAACATTACTTGCTCCTGCTGATAATGCAGAACAAAAAGAACAAGTTTCCATTCTAACCAAAGATGATTCCATAAAAATGCTACCGCAAGAGCAGAGCAGAGAGGCAGATTTGATTGAGGCTCTTTCATTTCCTTGTTCTTCTTCACCCATACTACCAGGCTCTTCTGAAAGTACATCTTATCTAGTGGCTGTACAGTCTAGTCAAGAGAATAACCAAACACCAGAGCTATCTGAGCAGGAATCACCATTATCAAAAGCTTTCAAAAGTGATTGTCATCAGCCTGAGAAATATCAGATGCACAGCACCCCTCTACGCAGCAAGCTTTTATCAATTCCTGCTCCTGTGTTGACTCCAATTGCTTTACTGGAGAAAGAGACTAAAAACAATCAGGAGAAGGTTGACCCACAACCCAGCACTTCTAAAGCAAAGCCTGAAACAAATCATCTTAGGAGGCACTTGGCAAGCAAACAGATGAAGGTAAATATTGTTAACAGATAGTGTTTATTATTTCACTTGTCACTGTCTGTCTTTTGAGCTGCATTTGATTTAATGTGATTATAGATTGTGTAAAAATTATGTTAAATACAAGGCAGGGTCATTCAATATGGTTTTGGATGAGGTGGTTCTTGAGTCATCTTAATGGTATTTAACTTTAGAAACTTTTATCACACCTCGGTCAGTTATGTGCCATGCGTGATACACATGTAGGCGATCATGTATCTTTCGATACATAACTGACAAGGCAGATGTTTTCCTGCAGTTAGTTGCCATTTCTTTCTGTGATAGACCAGTTGCCATCCAAGGCTAAAGAACCTGGTCTGTCCTGCTATTTACCCATACTTTTGGGGAGGGGGTGTTGGGGGAGAAGAAGAGGATTCATACCTTTCCCACTTAAGTGAATGTAATGGATTCGACTGGAATTCAAACTTGGCTCTCCAATTCCTCAATCTAAGCCCCTAAGCAGATCCTGGATTTGACTACCATGAAGAATGATTGTACTCTCAAGAAGGCTACTTGCTTTGAACATTTAATGGAATTCAAGTGGAACTTGTATATATAATCCATCACTAAAGATGCTGGTAAAATGATTGGCTCCTTGTATCTCTGTAGAAAGTACTAGACTCCTTCTGCCATACTCTACAAGAGTCAGATCTGACCAAAAATGGAGTATTTCTGCTATAGCTGAGCTGGAGCTGCCCAATCCTCAGTCATCAGTCTTAATAAAAACATCTATGTAGCCATGTAGGTGATAAATTATTTTCTATTCTACAACCCCTTTATCACAGACTAAATACCGCAAACCTCTCTCTACTCTATCATTATTTCCTTATCAAATGTCCTGATGAGGCACATTCCTTAGCTCCACCAGGTCAGACCTCTACAGCTGCTATGTCACGTACACACTGTTGAATCATCCTCATTCCCTTCATGTTCTATTAGTAAGAAGAAAGTTTCATTTGGACAGCTTCTTCACAAGAACAGCTACTTTGTTTTACAGACTGTCTAGAAGATGCTTCCTTGATCTTTACTGGGTGGTAGCACCTGTTAAGATCTCAGCTATGGGTAGTGAACCCTCAAACTGGGATACAAACATGAAAATACAAAAATACATTAGAAAAATTTACCAGTAATGCATTTTCACAGTAAAAAAAAAAAAAAATATATTACCAGCAATACATTTTTGGGAATGAAAAAAAAAAAGTACCAAAGCTCACAAGAAAGTAAAATTTTGACATTAAATGACCCATAAGGAGTTGACATGCTATTAACCAAACCAAACCCTGATCTTTACAATCTTAATTTTTTCAAATCTAGCATCAACTGTTATCTATCTTGCATATTCTCATAATCTACATTTCCTTACATTAATACAACAATCTCATTCAGTAACACTCTACTTTGAGTGGCTCTTGGGTTTTGTATTGGGTGAACAATTAGTATTAAAAAAGTGAATTTTTCCTTAATTTTAATGTCCGACTTAGAACTAAGCAGGCAAATGACATATCAATAGCATTAGTGTTCTGTTTGAATTGCATTCTAAAATTAACTTGCAAATGTATAGTACTTGATTCTAGGCAGAACATACAGATACTACACTAATTCACTGTCTAACTAAACCTGCCATTTTTAACATTTACTATGCTAAATGTGGATATATTTGGAGAAAATAAATGAAAGGCATAATTTCCTGTTCTGCCATTTTTCCTGATATAGATTACAAAAGTCTGAGTAATGAATGGGAATTGGTGAATGATAAACTTCCAAGAATGTCTTTTCTGAAGATAAAGGAATTTTTATTCTAAGGCAGAAAAATAAATGAAGTTCCTTGATTTATCATAAGTAGAAACATGATTTTCTCCTGATTTTAGGGAATTTCCCCCCCCCCCTTTTTTTTTCTTTTTTTTTAAAAGAAGGTGGTGAGGAAAACTTTTAGGAAGAGACCCTTAGTTGTTTCTCAGATTATCTTGCCTTTGGATTAGGTAAGAGTCTAATAATAATTCTAACTTGGGGATCCATCCATCTTAAGAGGATTAAAGTTATAGTAGTACATTTTGATATCTGCAGCAAAGACTAAAGCATAGGGTGTTTTTTTTTTTTTTTTTTTTTTTTTTGTTTCTAACTGAAATGTACAAGATAAGGCCAAGTGTTGGTAATTTGCAATTTTTGGGCAGATATATAAAACAAAGTAAAATATCTTGTTAAATGTTATGACAAGTTGGAGGAATCATATTTTATATTTTACTGTTATTTATATCATTAAAAATATTTTTTTTAAAATCATTTAAATAATTGCATTGATTTCTGCTTGAATTTCTAGGATAAAGACTCATTATATTATATGCATTTGAACTAATGTCTTCATCTTTTTTTGTTATTGGCTGAAATGTAATAACAACAAAGATGAGAACATTAGTCTGAATGTAAATAATAGCATTGAGTTTTTCTTCTGCATTCATAGTTATATTTTATTGTATTTAACAAAAAATAATGACAACTTTCTTTAGTCAGTTTTTAACTGTAGGTTTTCAAAAATGTTTGTTTGCATGCTATAGGATAGCAAGTGAAAGTTTTATATATAAACCATGAAAATAAATTGCAATCATAAGGAAATCAGTGAAATAGAATAATTTTTAAAATTTTGGATTAACAAAATCTATGATATATTACTTTAAAAATTACAAGGTCAGATAGAATATGTGACCTTGGTTTCGACCTCAGAGTCTCATCATGCTAATTCTATCAACTGACCATCCAATGTTTTATTTTTTAAAAAAACCCACAAAGAATGCTACAATATTATTTTTCAAAAATAAATAAACAAACGCACAATGGTTAAATGCATAATGTTGAGTGTAATAGAATAGATTCTTTGTGACTTTTATTAAAAAATAAAGCATCGGATGGTCAGTTGATAGAATTAGCCTGATGAGACCGTAATGTTGAAACCAAGGTCATGTATTCTATCTGACCTCTAAATTTTTAAAGTTTAAAGCTGTACATGTTATTTTTATTTTATTTTTTTCACACGTATATTGAGCACTTTTTATACTACCGTTTCCTGGTCTGATTCAACTTTGACCATTAACCTTTTATATATATATCTATATATATATATATATGAATGACAAGGTTTAACCTATCTGTTTATTAGATTGAATAAAAAAACTTTTCATAATTTTTTTATAAAATGGTAAATAATAAATATTGCATTGTTGATTTACACATTTTGATAATTTTGTAATTTTTTTTATAAATCTTTGAAACAATATTTCTTTTCAAATTGGTAAATAAATCTTTATATCCCATTGTATTTAGTTTGTATATTTTTATAATCTTGTAAATAAACATTACTGAGGGAGTGTCAAGAGAATAACCATCCTTTTGACACACCATTATGCAAAGTTTAAACATTGCCATATTTTTTTTTTTTTTTTTTTTTCAGTTTTGTAAAATTTGATGTATATATATATTTCTTGTCTATGTTTACAGCAGTGGTCTCTAGCAGGAAAAGCTGAAACATCTGAAATTGAAGCACCTACTCCGAAAAACACTTTTGGATTTAAAGTTAGCCAGTTAGATATGCAAGGAGCTAAATCCATTGCTGAGGTATGGATACCATCATTTATTTTTTATGTGCTGTAGTATACTTAAATTGCTTAGTATCTGAATCTCTAAGCTTTTCATCCTTTTAGTGTTTCTAAAGGAGAGGAATCACTTTTGAGTTTTAGAATTATTCAATTTTTTTTTTTTTTTTTTTTTAAAATAAAACTGACTTTTATATGTTTTTTGCTTTTCACTTCGCTTAGAAAATTTGATGAAAATACAAAAATACCAATATTAAAAATCCTCAATCTGATAAATGACAAAACTATGCTTGATTTCAAAATGTTTCTTCCATTTCATTACAATGCTAAAATAGAGGGTAGGTAAAGTGAGGGGTGAGAAGTGATTTTTAAGTTGGGGCCCAATGTTTGTCAAAATGTGTATTAAAAAGAGTCACATTTTATGAAATGTGTTAATTTTCCATTCTACATTCAGACCAATTTCTTCATTTCCCTCTCGTACATGTTATACCTTCTGTAGAGTAACTGGCCATGGTTAAATGTAATTAGCAGAATTTCCCAACAAACAGAATTGAGAAAGTTTGCAATAAGCAATTGCAAAAATAATACTAAGCAAACAATATATGCAAGACAAAAGTAGGCAAATTAACAGTAATAAGGCAAAAAGTTCACAATGTAAGAATGGTGTTAACACAAGAAAAAGATACAGACTAGTGATTGCAGCATTTTGACTTCAAGACAAGAAAGAACAAGAATATGGTGGATAAGACCAAGAAGTGGTTTAGCTTATTGCCTAGCAAGAAATCTTTGTATGTATCTACTGCAATTTGTCTATAAATTTGAAGAGGGCTATGTGTTTTGCAGTCATTCCAATACAGATTGGAACCAACAACCTCCATAACTTTCTAAAACAAATATCAAACAGGACCTTTTCTTTGTTCCATAGCAGTATGTTATTCTCATTTTTATACCTGTCAACTGCACTCCCTAAACTAGATTTCCATTGAACCAAATAGGTATTTTTATTTATTAGGCCATACTGTATAAGACAGGTATTACAGAAATCAGGTCTCCAGACTAATCATTTTAATATCATTCTGGAAATGTCCTGAAAAATTTCTTTAAGATGTCCTGAAATCAATTTTTTTTTTAACTTTATCCTTTATAGTTAGTAATGTAATAAAAACACCATTAAAATGTTTAAATCCCTTTGACTAATTTTACATGTAAATGTTCTCATTTATTAATTTTCAAGCTCACAGTAACTTTATTAGGCTTAAATGTAAGAATTGTGCTCTGTGCATTAATTTTCCATATAAAGAATATTAGTGCATTACAACTGTCCTTAAAGTTTTTATCAAAATATTTTAATTTACAATTATCTGCCACCTCAAATTGTGATTAAATTTTTTATGTTTAATTTTTTATTATTTTTAAAAAATAAAATACAAATATTCTTGTATTTTCAGTTTAGAAAACATTACACAGAAACCTTGTTTGTTAATTGTTCATTAAAGTTTTCTTCACCAAAAACGGACAAAAAATACTATTTGTTGTTTATTAAAACAATTATTTCTTACAATTAGATCTTAATATTCTTCATTTAGAGATAAATAATGCAAATATCTAAATTTAAGTCAGCCTTCATTTTTTATTCAGGTTTCATTCACCAGTTCAAAAAGATGTGTGTATACCATTTTTTTTTTTTTTTTTTACAAGTGCTTAAGTTTTGTGTGTATGTGTGTGTGTGTGCACCATTTTTTTAAAATCCACCATTATTGCTGAGAAGCAAATATTTTTATTTTTAAAAATTAGTTGCATTTAGAATAGTTGTATTTAGAATAAATATTATAGTAATCATCTTGGCATCATCTAAACAAACCTAACCAATCATTCTAAACTAATGTTTATTGTCCCTGGAACAAGATTAATTTTGAGCCCTGGCAGAAATATGGATAATAGAGAGGTAGATTGAAGTTTAAGAAAGAATTGACAGTTATGAATTTTGAAATTCTCTAAGAGAGACAGTGGATTTCTTTTCTCCAGTTGATTAAATAAAGGATTCTCTTTGACAGTTCCCAAAAAGTTACTGAATGTAACCTACATCTGAGCAAAGATCAGAGAGTACATTTCTAGGTTACCAATTCTGTAGAGGAATGGAATTGGAAAAACCAAGAAATAAATTTTCAAATATTGAAAAACAACGCATTGAAATAAGGCATGAAATATCATCAGTTCTTTAATGATCCAAATGTCATATGTTTTTTTTTTTTTATTTGGATCTCTGTGTGTTGAAAGTTTCCCTTTTTTTGTGTATGTGAGATTGTCTACATTGAAAGTGTATGTGTGTATGTATCAACAGTTGTAGCTGTAATACAGCAATAGGTAAATTTAGCTGATGATCATAGAAGTTCTGTGGTTATCTTAAAGAATGCTGATAAGAATGAAAAGGAATAAAATATAGGAATTGTATAGATATGACTCAGAATTGAACAATGTTGAAAGTGAGTAATCACTGAGTTGTAAAAAAATTTCTTACTGAAGCCTGGATAACTAAGGTTAGTCATTGGAGTTTATAGAAAATAATAAGCTCAAAACTGGGCCTAAAATTTGGAATTACTTAGTTACAATTGGTTAAAAAATGTTATTTTTTATTTAAGAGGAAAAGATATTAAGATTTGCAGTAGTTTGGTTCTTCAATTTTTCTAAAGAACATCATCTGCAAGTGACAGAAAATGTAGCATCCTTTTTTTTGTGAAATCTCATTGGTCAGAAAATAGGAACATGGCAATTCAAATTGCTATGTCTCTGGAGTCTCTTTTAGCACAAAAGTTACTTCATTTCTATAGGAAAAATATGAGGGTGGGCTGAAAAGTTCATAGACTGACCATGAAGGAGTGATGTTAAAGTTGTGAAATTTTGCATGCATTAATTTCCATTCTTCTTAATAATTGCATTATTTCTTTCCAGGTAAACTGACATATGACTGTTCAAAGAAGACTTCAAAAGTAACTAGTAGGAAATTTGGTGTTTTGGTGTAATCAAGTACCTGCAGAAAAAGGGTTTAGTTCCTAAGGACATTCATATTGACATGTTTGCTATGTTAGTGGATGATGCTTCAGCTCTATCAACAGTGCAAAAGTGGGCAGCTGAATTAAAAGAAGAGTCTTGAAGATGATCCAAGGTTTAGATGTGCAACTGACACCACTGAGAAAAAAACATTTATAGTGTTCACCACATGGTGATGGATGATAGGTGATTGACTATAAATCAAAGAGCCAATGCTATTAGCATGTCCTGTGAGAATGTTGAGAATGTTCTGCACAATGAACTTGGCATAAAGGTTTCTACTGGGTGGGTGACATGTCTTCTGTTACCTAATCAAAAGTGCACAGGTTGATCACATCACTGGACAATCTGACATTGCTTGAGGCAGATCAAGCTGGTTTCCTTGAGCATTTTCTAACCCAAAATGAGAGTTGGGTTTATCACTTTGGGCCAGGTACAATCTATGTGGTGGAAACCCCCATTCTCACCTGCTCCAAAGATCATGGTCATTTTATCTGCAGGGAAGATGATGGCCTGAGTTTTTTGGGATGCAAAAGGCATTGTGTTTATTGATTATCTTCAAAAGGAGCCACACCATCAATGGAGAGTACTATGTCAACTTGCTCCAGTACACAAGTCAATGGCTGCTGTATGTGATTGTGGCTTTGAGCTATTCTCCTGATTTGATCCCCATCTGATTATCATCTGTTCCCCAACATGGAAAAAAAAAACACTTGACCCAGTATTGCAGTGATATTTACTGTTGATGACTTTTTGACCAACAGGATGAAATCTTCTTCAACAAAGAGATTCAAGGATGGTACCACTGATGGAAGAAGCGTGTGGACTGCAAGGGGGGCTATCTTGAAAAATAAACCTCATTGGGTCATATTCCCTGAAAGTATCTTGGTTAGCTTATGAGCTTTTCAGCCAATCCTCATACATAAGGTTTGTCATATAGAGGCTGAAATGTGATTAAAATAACAAGGGCATTGGACTGAATTAATCAATGAATAATAGTAAAAATATATTGTCTCAGAAATTCAGGCAAAAATTGTCACTTTTCCTTTCTTGTCTGCAGGTGCAACATATTTGTACCATGAGTCTTGAAATGCATATGCAGAATCGAGGGAAGAACATTCCTGATCCTGAATTGGATCCCATCCAAGCAGTGTTTGTGGCTGTCTCTGAAGACTCTGTACCATCTGATCATCATCTGTTTATTATTGCTGTTGATCCTAAAGCCCTGAGAAAAGATGGCAAGTCTTCTCTTTCAGATGGGACATCCCCAGTTAAAGGGCTACTGCATCACACAGTCTCTCCTAAAGATGTTCAAATTACCTACGTTTCTGATGAACTTGAACTGATATCAGAGTTGGAAGGACTTGTTAAACAGTAAGTATTTCTGATACTCAGTGTTTGATGATAACCATATTACAGCTTTTTTAAAAATGTAGAAATTGTGATAAATTTTCATGTTGAAAAACTTTCAAGTGTTTATTAAAGTAGTGAATTTTGAGACATTAAGATTGAAAATGTATTTTTTTCTCACATTTCTAGAGAATGAATATCAAACTGATAAAGCAAAATTTGCTTTAAAGTTCATTTAAGTTTTTTGTTTTTTTTTGTAAATGGTATATTCTTTTGAATGCTTATATCATAGGTAAGGTGTCAGGTGAATTTTACATAATAACATAAACATTTTGACAATAAAGTTTGTTTTTATCAAGTTGTGGGTTTTTTTCAACAAGCTATTTTTTTCATAGTGAATTTTTGAAGGTACCTACATGGTAGGATGTGAAAATAATGTATAAAAAATATCTAATAAAGTTTATATTTTAAATCTCTTACTAAAAAAGAACTATTCATTCAATTTTAATAATTTTTAAAAATATTTATGTAAAAAATTATTTATTAAAAAAATAACCCCATTTAAAAAAAAGTCACTAAATACCACTCTCCCTCTGATTTCTTTAATTTACTAATTACTTACCAGTCTTTTAGATTAAAATTTAAGATTTACATGTTTTTAAAGATAAATGATTAAAAGAACTAAATTTCATTAAAAATAATTTCCCAACATAATATTTACCATTCCATGGGTGCTTTAATTTTGGAAATTAAAAAATAAAATATTGCTATCCTTCAAGATTTCTTGTGTTTTTTGGAGAATTTTTGTTCTTATGACAAAAATTACATTTTTAAGTTTATTTTAGATTTTAAATATTTTTTAGATGATTTTCATATAATCAATTTAAACTTTAAAATTTTTGTCTTATTATTTTTATTTTGATTTATAATTAAAAAAAATGTTATTAAAAATTATTAATATTTTATAAATAAATATACTAAAAAATATTTTAAAAAAATGATAGTTGAAGAGAAGCGTTTTGACTTATTTTCAAGAAAATGAAGTTTGACATTAGTTCAAAGAAAACAAAACCATCAGGAAAATAAAAAAAGAACTTATGATTTACTTGAATCTTGTGTATCATTATTATTGGTCTTAGTGGGACCATTGTATTTTTTGATTGCTTCTTTTTTAATATCTTTTGATTAATCATTTTGCTACTTTTGGCTATTTCAACTGGTAACACGAGTAGATATTCTGTAGGTTATTGCTGAATTGGGTTGAATTGGTTGTCACAAAACTTTGGAAATAGAAATGAACAAACTGAAGTCAAGTGTATAAACAAATAAAGTATATTTATTTATTTTGGCATATAGGTAATGAGTCCTTTGTATTTTGGGATAATGAAAATTAGTTTACAAGTCAGTCTGTTAGTAGCCATGAAAGTGATCAATTTCAAAAGTGGGATTGTTGTGTGGCTGTTATCTGTTAAAACTGGGTTCAGTCCTAACGAGGATGGAAAATGTGTGGAGTCAATGACAGCTTAATGTGACACACTTGGCCGGTTTTTATGGTGAGGTTCCTTCAGCATAGTTCTTGCCTGCGGGCATGAATTTATATCCCTTTTGATAATGCTCCAAAGACATGCAAATATTCTTGTTAAATTATTTGATTGGCTGAATATCTTTTCCAATCTCCTTTCTTCTTTTATATAGCAGAAGTTATGCATGGATCCTACTTCTTTTTTCATAGGTTTTTGCCATAAATTATTTAGCCACTAGATCATCAATATTTGGTGTTTTTTGGCCGGGGTTAGTCTTTTCATCTTCTTCCTCTTTTTATTTGAGAGAGAAATATAGAGAGAGAAAGATAGAAAAAAAGATAAGAATTGCCTTGTTTTAATTTGAATTCTTTTCTATTTGTTTGTACTTTTTTAATTATTGTACACCTTTTTAAAGAAGAATTCTTTCATTGGGGTTTTATGAAAGTTATATTCTTTTTTTTCTTTGATAGTTTTTTTTTCTTTCTTGTATTTCTTTATTTTGTTAAAATAAAACCCTGTAAAAAAAATTCTACAATTGTTAAAAAAATTTGTGGGAGCCAAGGCCAAGTCCTCCACTCTTTGGTTGTTACAGCCGTGTATGCTTTTTTGCATGAGATGACCTATGTAATTTTGTATGGTTCACTGATTGGATTTTTCTTTTTAATTCTGAATTGCCATGGAACATTGATTAGAAACTTAGTCTTGCATACCCTGCTGTTATAAAGAATTCAGTCCTCAAAGGTACTCTATGATTATAACCTTGTGCCAGACTAAGCTAAGCTTATTAAAAATCAGTGTGATATGGAGAGAATGTCTGTAAATTGTTATTTACTTCATGTCTTTACCTGAAGCAATTTTCCACATTTTACAATATTTTTCCATCATTTCAGATGGGACCCTGATATTCTTGTAGGGTATGAGATCTGCATGATGTCATGGGGTTATCTTCTGCAGAGAGCTGCTCAGCTCAACATTGAACTTGCATCGAGAATCTCAAGAATTCCAGGTTAATAGTTTTTCATTTTTTATTAAAAAGATAAATGTGCAAAAATCTTTAAGTAAATATAATTATTAATGCTCCCCTACACCCCGAATCTGGTTTCGTATTCATAGTTGAAATTTTTTTTTTTTTTTTTTTTTTTTAAATCAATTGGCTTACTGCCATATTATGTTGAAACACTGCTTCTTGTATGATCACTGAAGTTAAACAAGATCAAGCTTGGTCAGTACCTACAGGGGTGACCAATTGAGAATACCAGGTGATGTAACCTGGGATGTGCACCTGATGTAATAGATAACAGCTTGCAATTGGAAATAAGTGAGATGAGTTCCAATTCCAATTAGGTTCGTTATATTCACTTATGGGCAAATACCCTTGGAAAAGGTATGAATGCACCTTATCTCCTTCTCCCAGCTATGGGTTAATTAGTAAGACTTGTATTACTAAAGCATTATTATCTCAACAAAATCTAAAAACATTTTCTGGATTTAAATAACTTGCAAATAGTTGGTAAGCTGTACAAAACCAAATCAATCAATCTTTAATCAATAATTTTTTTTTATCTATTTATTTACTTTTAATTATCCACTGGAGAAAATAAAAATATGTTTGCACTGTAGTAGAAATAGAAGGTATGGGTTACCATAAAAAAAAAAAAACATTGAGTTGGTTGCATTCAATTTCATGGTAATAAAACTAGCACTAAGTTACTTTGCTACAGGGAAAAAAATGTGAATATGCATAAAAATATATTGGCATAGCACCCATGTTCACGGAAGTTGTGTGCAAGTAAGCCAATAATTCTTACTATTCTTAATATACAAATAATCATTGCCAAGAAGAATAGTGTTTTGTGACCAAATATGAATGTATGTGCAAAATATTCATTATTAAAAAGGCAACAATTCATCAAGGAAGAAGAGGCGGGGGGGGGGAATATGCATTGATTATTAATGGATCTTCTGTACCTGACATGAGTTTTTGATTAATCAGATGATTTAATTAGCTTTGTGTTTACTTAAATGAATCTAATAGCAAGTATCTTTCTCTGGCAGGTAGCAAGCTTTCACCTTTCAATTCAGAAGATATGGACATAAACTTACCTGGACGAATTGTTCTTAATCTTTGGAGAATTATAAAACATGAGGTTTGTGCAGATATATATATATATATATATATATATATATATATATATAATTTTTTTTTTAAGGTAACTTATTTATAATTCATAATGGTTCTTGGACTAATGTTTTCATTTTGTTATCCCTAACAATACTTGGATCTGTAAACTGCCTTTTCACTTCAAAAAAATTAGCACAAGTCTGATTGACAGACTTTTGTCAGCCTTTTCCAATCTTAGCTATTCAATAAAAGGCTTTAGTATTATTTACTAAATGTAGTGCACAAGGCCAAAATGGTGAAGCAGTCTTGATAAACAAACTCAATACCAGTGAATTGGTCTGTGGAACAAGTTTGTTAACCATTATGCCTTGGTAAGCACCCAAGCTTTACTGTGTACAATGATCATTTTCTTATAAATAGCAATGTGTATTAACATTTGAATTGCTTTTATTTTAAACATTTGAGTTTACAAACTGAGGATTATTGCTTTAAGCTCTGATTTACCAATAAGTTGGCCAAGAAATCAGCTAGATATTGGCAGAGAATTTTTTATCCAAAGATGTAATTATATATCATGAATAATAGATGTATTATAAGTAAATGCTTTATCTAAACCAGTGTCGTTCTGAGACAGGAAATATTTGCTTCAGGTTTTGCTACCTCTATTGCAGACTCAGACAGCAGCAGTATGATCACAAAAATTCATTCATTTTATTGAGTAAAAATAATTTGAAAGGGTTTCATCATTTATTGGAATAAAACTAGTAAAATTAATTTGGTGTTGATACTTAGAAAAACAGAAAAAGGATTGTATAATATAGATTAACAGATAGAATATGAAGAATATTACTATTTGTGTTGTAACTTAGGGAAGGTTACTGAATAGAATAATTGCACAAAGGTTGGTAATGAATGATAATACTTAGGACAAGAACAACACACAAGATTTGCCAGCAGTGTGTAGAAGTAGTCAACTGCTAGAAGTGAGTCAAGTGAATTCCACAATGAATCTCCAACTGCAAACCGCAGACCAACACATACATTATTCACTACTGTATTTGTGGGAATGGGGGCATGCCCATTATCATCCATATGTATGCTACAACAATTTGTTATTTCAATCCTACATAACAAAATTGTTTTTCTCTTAACATTTGATTGCTTGAAGTAGGCAATGCCAATTTTGATTTAGTTTCAGTCCCCCAAATGTTTTAATAGTAATGCCTTTGGATTGAATTGACTAAAGTATTCAATTTGTATTTTTTATTTTTTATTTTTATTTTTTTTTTTTTTTACACAAAGGTAAATCTCAACATTTACACTATAGAAAATGTGGTCTTCCATGTTCTGCATCAACGAATTCCTCGTTATTCTTACCACTCTCTGACAACATGGTTTAATCATAGAACACACCTGTACAGGTGAGGGGATCAATTGTATTCTTTTGTTTTCATTTTATTTCTCTCTAGTATTGTACCTTATCCAAGATTGTACTTGATAAACTTCATTTTGTCTATTTCATAAAAATCATTTTATTATTGATTCATCCAATTATAGTATGTGTTTTTGATTTAGGATTTATAATTTTTATGCTGTTTTTTTTTTTCATCTTTTCTAAAACAGTTTGACTTGAATTTTTATTAATTATTGATTTTCAGATGGAGAGTGGTGGAATATTTTCTCTTTCGAGCTAAAGCCAATCTTGAGCTGATTGATCAGCTTGATCTCATTGGCAAAACCAGTGAGTTTGCGCGAGTGTTTGGCATTGAATTTTACCATGTTCTTTCTCGAGGGTCACAGGTAAAGAAAAAAATTTTTGTCTTGATAACTTTGAATTTGAAGCAAAAAAAATAAAACCTTAATGATACTCTCTATTAACCTACACTACAGAAAAATTGCATTATTAGAAATGTTTTAAATGAAGGTAAAAAAAATTTTTTTATTCATTTTTGTTATAGCAAAGTGATCTTTGAATTAAACTTTAGAGAACCCCCCCTCTAAAACACACACACACACAGCACTGATGAAATAGATAATTTCTAACTTATAAATTTTAATAGACTGACATAACTTGTTTCCAGTAATGGTCAGTTTTACTGAAGATTATAATATTCTCAAGTTTAAATGCTATTTATTCTTCCAAGAATAATTTGGACTATTTTCACTGTTTCAAATGGTGAGGTAAGAAAATTTCATCATATCAATAAGTACTGGATGATGATATGAGAAAGGTTTGAGTGTCTGAACTGAAATGTAGTGACTGAAACAATAAAGATGAAGATACTAGTGTGCTGAATCAATATGGACCTTAAATGCTGTCTATGATAGCAATATTTTATTCTACATGACTTTTAGATTGACAGATGTTTTCTTGAAATTCTTTTGAGAAGTTTGATTCCTTTATCAATCCTGCAGTTTGTTTCTTCACAACAAATCTAGAAAGAGGTTATTAAATTTGGAAAATACTCAGTCACAATTGTTTTATAATGTAGTTGGACAATTGTGCTTGTATAATAAAAATGCATTTGATAGCTCATACTTGTACTTGGGATCCTTTATTTATAGCCATGACCCTATCCATAAATCTACAATGAGGAGGAACTGCCTAAGTAATGGATTTCCAGGAAACTACTCTATACTTCATATAATGATCTCTAGTTAATGAATAACTAGAGATTAAGAAAAAATCCAGAGAAATGTAAACAGTGACAAGTAGAATAATAATAATAATATAGTGATTAAAACTCTTTGAGTGGCTCTTGAACCTTCTGTTGTATGAAAGTTACTTATCAAAATATACAATATTATTCTGTAGAAAATTTTGGTAGTCAAATTTGTATTTTGTTGTTAGCTCACAATAGGTCTCAAGTAGAACTTATAAAATCCATTGTTAAAGATGGTCAGCTTCCTGACTGCTCCGGAAAGCAGCTAATTCCTCCTTCTGTGCTGTTATCTCTACAAGAGTCAGGTCAGATCAAAAATCGAGTATTGGTCCCACATCTGAGCAAGAATTGTCCAATCCTCACTTTCTAGTCTTGTGAGTGAAGAACTGTTTTTCCACCCTTCAATCTTTTTGCACAGGTGGAACATTGATAGCCTCTCACTGCTCTACTGCTATTTTTATGGTAGATGGTTGGGTGGACTACATTCCTTGGTTTCACTAGTTCAGACATTGATAGCTAGGACCCACCACACATATACATGGAATCAACACATCCCCTTCATATTCCATTGGTAAGGAGGAAGTTTCACTCAGACAGCTTCTTCCTCAGAACTATTGCAATGGACTTCTGAAGGGATGCTTCCTGATCACTACAATTTTATCTATCCTATATATCCTCATAATATGCAACCCTTGTTCCCTTCTATACACTTTTATAACATTCTCATTCAGTTAGTTTACCTTGAGTGGCACTTAAATCTTGTATTTGGCAGGGTGGAGAATAAAAAAAAAAAAATAACATTAATTTGAAGGAGGGACGGCTTTTGTTTAGTTAAAATCAACTAATTCTCTTAATTGCTATTATGAAACTGATACAAGCCTCTCACCTGCCAGTTTACTACTCTTTACTCTCTTCTCATTTCCTTTGTGATCATTGTTACTAAATGATATTTTTTTTTCCTTTCGTAGTATCGAGTGGAGTCAATGATGCTTAGGCTTGCCAAACCATTAAACTTCATAGCTGTCTCTCCAAGTGTTCAACAACGGGCAAAGATGAGAGCTCCTGAATGTATTCCTTTGAATTTGGAACCTGAGTCTCGTTTTTACAGCCACCCAGTGATTGTGCTGGACTTCCAGTCACTTTACCCTTCCATCATGATTGCATACAATTATTGTTTCTCAACCTGCATTGGGCGGCTGGAAAACTTGGCTGCTGCCCAGTGAGTAACTTGTTAATTTTGTCTTTCATCGTTATTCTTTTTCAATGATTGTTTTTTGTTATCCCACTGATATCTCAGTAGATCTACCTTGGATAAAATGGAATGTAAGAATACTTTTGCATTTCTCTAACTTATATTCTAAAAAATAAAATCTTGTATATTTATTGAGCTGTTTTATAAGAAAAAATGTCTTTGTTTTTGGTTATTTGTGGTGTTGAGATATAGTTTGAAATTGGATTAAAAGTAGATGATACTCTATCATCTAATGTAGTTAGATTTGTTCTTATTGGTGATTCATAATTGTGACCTTAATAAATATCAAAAAAGATAATGCTTTTCAAAGATTAAAAGTGAGAATATTTGCTACAGTGTTATGGATAGCAGATATTGATGGATTGGTTCCATTTTCTAAAGAATGAACACTTTGCTTGGCATTCACACAAATGCTGAGCAAATAAAAGATGATGTTATAATTCTCTATTTAAATGACAAATCTTAATATTATTTTTCTTTTCTGATCTTGTTAGATGATCTTTTTCTTTTTCAGTGAGGGACCAGTTGAGTTTGGCTGCACACACTTAAATGTGTCTCCATCTCTCCTCAAGGTAAGGAATTTTTTATTTATATTTCAAATCCTAATAAGTCTTTGTATTGAATCATGCATGTTCTACTGTATTAAGTGTTAACCATTTGACCCACAAATTCATTTAAACATTATGGACGAGGGCAATTTTTCTTTTTAATATGAAGACTCTGATTTATGTTCCTTTTGGCTTCAGCAAACACTTGGACTTCTTACAACATCAAAGTAATGGATAGTGGCTCAGAATGAGAATGAAAAGCTGGGTTCATTGAATTCACTTATGTGCAAATACCCTTGAGAAAGTTATGAATCCATATTTTCCCTCCAGCTATGGGTTAAATAGTAGGTTATCCAAAAAATTATTAATGCACTATTCACCCCCCACCAAAAATAACTTATTCTTACAATGCAAAATATGTTTTGTCTTTAAATAACCCATAAAGATTGATAAGCATCAAGGATTGAACTCTCAGTTTTGCTTTAATAATTTCCATTCCCCACTTCTCCCCTAAAAATGAATATACACATAGAATTCTTTCTCAATTTTGTTTTGAGGGAAGTAAGTTTTTCTACAAATTTTAGTTTATCATCTATGTAAAATAGGGTGCTAAAAAATTATTGGCTCAATTTGATTAAACACTTTTTTTTTTTTTTTTTGTTAATTCGTTTCTCAGTCTTCTGTGTGTGTGTTATATACGCATACAAATTCTATCATGTTACTCTGGTTAATGCATTGTAAAATTCTTCTTGTTTTATCCACTGGATGCATCCCATGACATGAAATCAGTTATATCACTATCTCTACTGATATAAACTGATTCACCAGTTTGTGTTGTTGATAAAAATTATTAGTAAGTAAAGAACAATTTTTTAACCTATGCTCTTTGCTTGGTAGCTTAACTAGAGTTAACTAGTGATTGGTTTGTTTTTATGGCTTATCAACCCTCAGCAGGTGCTCCTTTCCTTTGTTGTGCTGCACAATGGCTATTAATGGCACTAAGCCTTTGGGTGGCCCCAGTTGCTTTTTGGTGTATAGTATTAGCCAACCATTGGTGATCTACGTCTAGAGTTCTTGTTCATAGGCATCCCTAATGTCCTTTGAAATGGGGTACTCCGATGCCCTGTTGTATAACTGAGCTGGCACTACATCTGGTGGTTGAATCCTACAAAAAAGTCAGGTTGGTCAATATGGATCACTGCACTTGTTGGTGTTTTGTTGCTGCAGAACTGTACGGTTTCAGTCTGTGTGATATGGATGCCACCTAATGCAGTTATTGCATCTATTCTAACAAGTAATTCAAAGCCTAGATGCTTGTCAAGCACCGCAAGGACTTCAACTTTGGCTGAGTTGCCACTGTCTGTGCAGATATAAACAGTTCTGACACCACAGCACATCTGCATTCTTCTACTGCTTGTTTCCGCATCTATGTGCTTTCCGGTCCACAACCATCATCTTTCTGCACTAATAATTGACTGAGAGCAGCCAGAGTAAATATGAGCTGAACACCATTCTCTGTTGACCAATATGTTGACTACAGGCAGCACCGTATTTATATCTGGGTGGGCAAGGAGACTGGTGCTGATGTACATTCCCCCTGATCCATTTCCATGATATATGGCCCAGCTTGTCATAGCAATAGCACCATATCATGTTGTCTCCTTCATGGCTCCCACTTTGCCCAGTTCATCAAGTCAAAGAATATCTAGCCAAGTGATTAGCACCACTACATCTGTGGCAGAAGTCAAGTCTGTACCCAGTTGTTCAGGCTTTGCGGCTGCCACAATCAATTCTGCCGCTGGTGTATCATCATTCAGTATGACTTTAGATTGGTTTAATAACTAGTTGACATCCAGTGCATCCATTTGAGAGGAAGCGTGAAGCAGCTTCCTGACATGCTCAGGCAACTCTGTTACAAATGCACAAGTCCATGGTCAGACATACCTCCATACAAGGTTCACAGTCTGTGGAGATCTGCCTAGTAGATGTCCAAAGATTCATTTGCATTCAAGTGCCTAACTATGAACAGGGCATATGCTACGAATGAATCTGTGGCAAAGGTAGCTCTGATATGCCTTATATCTTTTCTTTCTTTATTGATGAGTTGTTGGAGCACAGCAAACACACCTGAAGTGTGGTAGAACGCTAGCAATGTTCTTCATGCTGCACAGATCACAGACTAGTTTGGCCTTTTTGAACAATTCAATGATAGTGAGACCATGGTATGAACCATGAAATTCAGGGATTAGCTTTAGGTCGAATTTGCTGTCAGCCATGAGTGCCGAAATAGCTTGTAGTTTAAATTTGAGCAACTAGCAAAAATCCTTAGTAGGGGTTAATCTTGAGTAACAAAGGTTCTCCAGGCAACCCACTTGTTTCTTCTCGTACTCTTGTTTACAAATCACTGTTGGTGAGACTAATGCAAAACTTCACACACAAAAGCACAACCATTTGACTCGTCTGTGTTTCCTCAATAGTCTTGCAAAATCTCTAAACTCTGAGAATGAGTTCTTAAAAGGTAGCTGTTTACAGGGAAAAAACCGGATGTAACTGGTGTTGACAAATATGTCTGCATGTGATCTGAGACCTATTTTTTGTTTGTACTGATGCGCATTTCCCACAAATATAAAAATTGACTGGTCTCTTTAGTCTTGGTAGAGCAACAGTCTAAGAGGAATTTAAAACTGTGGAGAATGTAATGGGAAAACACTCCACTTTCTCAAATGGAACCTGTGGACATGGCATTAAAAAAACTTAATGTTATATAATAGTTGTGTTCTTTGGATAATATAAGTGATTGGCTTTCTCGCTTGTTTATTAAATAAGATGAGAATAAAGTGTGTATTTGTACTCACTGAATTCAGGCCTGTGAAAAGAAAATCTATTTTAAGAACTGATTTCTTAAGTTATTTTTTCAGAGAATTATAGTACCAAGCTTGCTGGTATTATGATTTTCTATTTATTCTTTCTTTCTTTCTTTATCAACTTCTTGTTTACAAAATTTGGGCAATGAATGAATCACAAAACAAAGTTTGATTAAAATCAATTGAAACATTGAAGAAAAGGGAGTTTTATAAAAGTTTTTCTTTTTAATTTGATTGCAAATAAATTCATTTTTGTCCATCCTTTCTAAACATTTTGCCTGTACTTACAGGAACTTGAAAATGATGTCACCATATCACCTAATGGAGTTGTGTTTGTAAAGGAGCACATACGGAAAGGGATTATTTCACGGTAAGTTCTCAATCTCTAGGAAGAAATTCAATTCTATTTCTTGTATTCAAAAATTAATAAATTTGTAAAGGTTTATCTTTTAACTGAACAGAAAAAACCTTAGTCTTTATGCCAAAACTTGATTATAATCATTTTCAGATATTATTTTTTATTTAAAAAAGAAAAAATTGCAGTAAGAACTATGTGATATTTAAGTAAACTTGTACTTAGTGTTTTTGGGAGTAAAAATGCTTTGTGATTTTCCTAGACATATGATGTCTGCCTATAAGAAATGATCTAGCCGTAATATTAATTAAAAAGTAGCTAACCTGGAGCAGTGGCACCTCAGTCCTCTTCAAAATGCTTATTCCAGCACCTTTCTGCTTTGCAAAACCGCCTACAAAGTCTTCTTTCAAGATCACTGTCAGCATCCATGTTGTTTTCTTTTAATTGTGTTCAATCTGAAAACTTCTCCTTTTCAAATGCAATTGTAGCTTTGGGAAAAGCATGGCAGTTGTAAGGTGCTAAATATGAATTGCAGTGATATTTTTTGCCAAAAATGACCTGCATAAAACTTGAAGAATAAATATTCAAAATAACTGGATATTTTCTGAACAGTTCTTAAAATGATTGCTCTTGTGACTTGCATTTTTTTTTCTTTATCATTATCATAGCAGTCATAGACAAGAGCTCACTCCATGGTATTTCATTGTCAACTGAATAACCCTATGAGAGAGTATCTATTCAAGCATCTTCAGTAAATTCTCTTCAGATGAGTTATCAAGTTACATTAAGGCAGCATAATAAATTCTCAAGATATTTAACATAGCTATTTTCCAAACAGACCTCATAAATGTTCCCCCTCCCTACCTCTTTGTTCCTCATGAAACAGTTTGCTGTGTTGTAGATCTTTTTTTTGTTAATTGGAATGAAGCTGTTAGAGTTTTCTTCATCTTTCTCATTTGCCTTTATGGTAGATAGTTGCATGATTTTAATTGCAATTTCATTTGTTACTTATAGAATGGTAGAAGATATTCTGAACACTCGAATTATGGTCAAGAAATCTATGAAGAAATGCAAAGACAAGGTTTGTAAGTTTTGTTATTTCGTACTGTTTTTGACCCCTTTTTTTCATGCTGTTTTGATAATTCCAACCTTTTGTCTGTTTGGTTTCTGACATATACCTTTTAATGGAGGCAACAAAATGCAGACCCCTTTTGATTTTCTTTAACTTTAAAACATAAAAAATGAAATTATATTTAACCCATCTATTTAATCTATGACTGCTATTGTTAAAATTCCTTGGCACATTTAAAAAAACAAAAAACAAAAAAACCTTCTTAAAACAATTTTTCAGTATTTATTTCTTTATTATGATTTCTCATAAATTTTGTCTAGCTGGTTATCTCTCAATTTGTATGTGTAATGTCACCAAAGAAAGAATACTTGCATATTGTCCTTCATTAAACACAACAGAATTGTTTTTTTATTTTTTAGTCTCTAATTTGTAGAAATTGCTTCTTTGAAGGATCAACATTGATAATGATTTAAACGTGCAGAAAACCATCACATTTTGATTAATCGTGTAATAAATTATAACAAATCTGTTGCTAATGGAATTAAATATTGAAAATAAAGTCTGTAGCCTCTGATTGTGACTGAAATGATGCTGAACAGGTGGTACAAAATTGCTCAGGTAAAACATAATTTGGGGAGGCACGGTGGAGTAATGGATAGTGACTTGGATTGAGGAATTGGAAAGCCAAGTTGAAATTCCAGTCAAATCCATTACCTGTGCTAATACCCTTGGTAAAGGTATGAATCCTCCTCTTCCCACCCAGCAGGACAGACTGGGTTTTATAGCCTTAGATGGCAACTGGTCTACTGCAGAAAGAAATGGCAACCTACTGCGGGAAAAAATCTGCCTCATCAGTCATATATCAAAAGATACATGATTGCCTAAGTGTGTATCACACATGGCACATAACTGACTGAAAACATAATCTCAATAATAATAATAAACAATTGGTTTCAGTCTGATCCTAATCTCTTTTTTGTGTTTGCTGTCATTGTAGGCCCTACTCAAAATGTTGAATGCAAGACAACTTGGACTGAAATTAATTGCAAATGTCACTTATGGCTACACAGGAGCAAATTTCTCTGGACGAATGCCTTGCATCGAAGTAAGTTGTTAATGATTTGTGCTTTCAACTGAAGAGTGACTAGAATTGATTTTAATGCCTCCTATTCTCTCTATTTTTTTAAAAAATCTAGAATCTACTCATAAAAAAGGGCAATTCAAAATTTATAAATTAAACTGGGCAAAAAGAAATACTTTATCTGCTACAGTCTAAACTGAGTATGCTGGCTCCAAATGTGTACCAGGAAATATTCTATTATGTCATCCTTTTGAGATATGTGCATAGCATATTTATATTCATAGTAAATATATTAGTGCAATTGGTGAGCAAAAATTTTAATTCTGACCTAATCTGTTGTGTTCATTTTCACACCAATGCTCTTAGAAAAAGGCCAGACTACATTTTTTCACCCACAGCTGTAGGTTAAATAACAGGATAGACTCTTTAGCCTTGGGTTGCAACCAGTTTAGGAGAAAGATTTCAAAAATAATGGAGAAGACAATGAAAAACTCTTCCATTATCTTTCCCAAGAAGACCTGACAATTCTCAGATAAAGAAAAGGAATCGGTGGAAAATGATCATCACCTTTATTCTGTAGGAACATGGCATCTAAAAATAAAAAAAAGTAATGTATTTATGTTCAAGGAAATTTTAGATGATGATGGGAGAAATAACTGAAATATAAAATACTTTATTTTTGATATTGTCATAGATTTTTGAGATTAATGTGCTTGTGTTGAGCTGGTCTCCTATTGTAGAAATCAGCAGTAGTCACCCTTCCATGATTGATAGGGCTGGATCAGCCTTGATTCTATTTCAAATTTCTTGATGGAGTATCTTACCATGATCATCACTTACAACACCCAGATAGATAGATAGGTTGTGGGAGGGAGGGGAGAGATGGGAATCAAGATGAGAATATAAGAAGGGAATTTTAAAAGGCATTTGTCATCTCAATCTTTGATGTACTGTTTATTAAATCAGTGAAGTTTTCAGTTATATGAGACCCAAGAAGGTTATGTGCAACTAATGCGAATGAACCTTAGGCCACCAGCTCAACTTGTTTAGTCTAAAACAGGTTTTCGCTCCACTAATAAAATCTTTACCAGTTCCATAGGAAATCTTACAATTAAAGATATTTTCTGGCTTTAAATAACCTGCAGAAAACTAATCAAACAATTTGCCCAATGTTATAAGCAGGGATTGCCAATTTTTTTATGTTCGTTTGTAAAAAGTTACTAAAAGAAACTCGGATTATCTCCCTTGTGTTTAGAATTTTATTGACAAAATAGATGAAAAATAAAATACAATTTAAATGATTTTTCTTTTTGAATTCACTCTCATGTTCTCTTAAATATGAATGAATTTTGTGTTCTTCTATTGACACCTGACAATAGTAAAATAAAAAATGCAAGCTGTTGTAATAACTCAAAACCTGAAACTGTCCAGTGATGCAACTTGAATCTCTCATTTAAACATCTGCATGGCTTTGAAACAGTATTTTGTTGCACTAATGTACTTCCACAGATCAACAAAATGATAAATCTAATTATTTTTTTTTACTTGATCACAAACTACTTTGGATATTTCAATTGATGTTTCTTTTAGGTGGGGGATAGTATTGTGAGAAAAGCACGTGAAACCTTGGAAAATGCAATTCACTTGATAGAGGACACACCAGAGTGGAAAGCCAAAGTCATTTATGGGGACACAGACAGGTAAGCCTTATTTGATCCCAACCAGAAAGGTTTTATAGGAAAATAATCTAAAAGTCTTTTATAAGTTTAGTTCAGGAAGTAAAATTCATTTGATTAGGAAATGTATCTACATTTACTTTGTAAATCTGGTGGTTTTGGTTTCAAACTCCCGTCAAGATATTGCACAATTTGTAGATTGTTTCTGAAAAACATTTAAGCATAAATTTTGTTATTAAACTTTCTATTGATTTACTGTTTTTAATTTAGTTTTATTTTTTTTTTTTTTAAACATGAATTTATGGGGAAAATTTCTTCTATGGCATCAGAGTTCAAAAGTACAATGTACTTTGTAAAAAAGTTTTTCATGAATGCACAAAAGAAAAAGAGCAAATATCACTGACCAAAGAGGTAAGGGGACTGAAAAAAAAAAAACACTGACAAAACAAACTTTGGTATATCTGATGATTTTTATTGTTTTATTTATTTATTTTGGAGGAATTGAAGTTAGGAGGTGCATTTCCATAATTCAAAAGAAATAGAAACAGGAAAGCACATAATGAAAGAGTTGATGTGATCAAATGTGGCAGCAGGTTTGAAATAAATGAAGAGATGATACCAAATATACAAAGAGGATAGTGAAAGTGATATGTTGGTTATAACACCATCCAATGATAATAGTTCATATGATACAGCATTGTGTGGCTGCAAATGCTAGTGGTGTTTTTAAAGCAATAAATATCAAGAAGGCAGGTTTTTAGTTAGCAAGAATAATTGTTTACTTCCAGCTTGTATGTTCAGAAGAAAAACATCTGTAAACAACCCACACCTCTTAACTGTACAACCAGTATTAAAATATAAGACTCTTTTGCATAGTGAGCATATCAAAATAATGGTTGGAATTTCATCAGATAAGGAAAATACTAGAATAGTACTTAATGTGTATATATGTATGCAAAGGAGAAGCAGGTTTCTGTCTAAACAAAATTAGAGCATGTTTCTTTATATAAAGGATTACAGGAAGTGATGCAACTTTTGTTAAGGTCCCATGAAAATGGAGAGGAAACATTAAAAAAAATGATATGCTTCTCATTCAAACCTCACATTTAGTCCCTCCAATACCCCATGTTAGCCTCTTTGAAGTTTTTGTGTCGATTTGTTGTGTTACAATCTGTCATCAACAAAGCATTATGAATTAAATAAGTTTCTCAGATGTTGTGTGCATTTTATCCTTTCAGCGTTTTTGTATTGTTAAAGGGACGTAGCAAAGAAGATGCCATTCGACTTGGACAACACATGGCTGATATTATCACAGCCAACAACCCCAAACCTGTCAAACTGAAATTTGAAAAGGTAAAACTATATTTTACCAATTTGAATCTATTTTATTTTCTCTACTCCCTGGATTTATTTTTGCTATTGATGTGTGTTATAGTTCAAATATTTGACAAGGTATTTTAAATCCTCTTTCTACCATTTAGTTAATTGCTTTAAAAATCAAGAATGATTAAGAATTCTGGTGTTGACTCTCTAAGAATGCTGTTGCTCTTGGTTCAGTCCATTCCTGTTGCCATCTTTTTCTCTCCCGCGTGAGAATCAGAATTACCTGCATGCATTTCAACTGGGGGTTGTGGAATTTACACTCTCATGAAGGTTATTTGATTTAATGTATTTTTTTTTTTTTTTGAAAGATTAGAGAATTAAGTCACAGATGGGGGTGTTATAACTTTGGTTCTTATCTCACGAGGATCAAATTTTCAGTTAAGTTATTTCTTGATGTTACTGGCCTGGGGGAAGTATTTCCATTACGCTGCACCATTGGAAAATGCCTGAAAACCATACCACGAGTTGACCCAAGGCTTGTGAATGAAATTGGTTAGACAGAACTGTTAAGAAGCCATCGATGGTTGTGCTAGCACAAAATCATTAGTCATTGTAACTGGGGGGTTTGTTCAAATTGGTTATCATACCAGTTGAAAGTGTATTGCAATATAAACCACAGGTGAGCTCTGTGGGTGTTGAACAAACATTAATGTGCCTGAGCAGGCACCTGCAATAGGGATTGGCTAGCCACCCTAGCAGATAGCTGTGCTTGGAAATGAGTAGCTAGCAATTATAGAGAATTTTTAGAACAAAATGAAAACCGGAAAATTAGAGAAATTGCACATGATCCTAAAACAATTTTTCTTTTTTTTTTTTGATCCTAAGACAATTTTTTTTTTCTTAGTTGCATTTTTTAGTAACATAAATACAATTACAAAAAGAAACCTGTTTGGGACTAAGTAGGGAACAATATGAATGAAGTTCTATTCAATGTACCAACTAGGATTTTATTTTTTTTTTTATCACAAGACTTTCAGCCAATTTGAACATTTCAGAATTTTGAAACAATTAAATTCAAAGAGGAGTTTATTACATTATGTAGCAATATTAATATCTTTACTATCAAGGCTGTTGAAAGCCTGATGGAATTCCTATCCCATATCTTATTATAATTGTGCTTGTTAGTTTGCACAGCTGTTATACTCTGCCAATATCTTATAAATAATGAACTATTCCATTTTCATCACATGGAAAGACATTACTCAGTTTCAGTGAGAAAATGAAAGAAAGAAGGGAAGATAGAAGTAGCAACAGAGATAGAGAATCAAATTAAGCTGATAAGAACAGATACTACACTTTGATATTAGCCAAAAGCCTGAGTATGATAGCGACTGTGATAAAGTACCATTTTTCAGATGCACAATGTCAAATGACAGAAAGAAAATAAGGCAATTACCAAAAATCCAGTTACCATAAAATATCACCCACTGAATTATTTTAAAAGTATTATTAAGATAAATGTTTGTAAGACAGGGATTTGGCTAGTTATTAGACAACTTACTACTAGTAGTAGAAGTAATAAGATGAAATATTGTTATTTTCTCTCTCTGAATTCCTGCACTTAATTTGAAAGCAGAAAAACACTAGTAAAAATATGTTGATTTGATAGTCTCTTGATTTGTTTCCAAACAATTTGATTGTCAGTATTTTCTTACATTCTGAGTTGTGTCTATTTCTCTTGTTAGGTGTATCTTCCATGTGTGTTGCAAACCAAGAAACGATATGTTGGATTCATGTATGAGAATGAAAACCAAAAAGAGCCCGTTTTTGACGCTAAGGGAATTGAAACTGTACGCAGAGATGGTTGTGCTGCTGCTTCCAAGGTACACACACGTTAGAAACATTTGATTTTCTTTGAGAAAACCTTGGTCTGTTTGTAGGCCAATATCTGATCTAAAGGAAGGCTGAAAACTTCCTTTGCTACTTGAATTCTTAAGGAAATCAAAAACAGTCTAGACAAAAAAATTTATATATATATATATTTTTTTTCATTTTTGCAAGTCTTTGAAAGAAAATAGAAAAATACAAGGACACACAGTTTAGTTCTTGCTATAATTCCTATAAACTCATCTCAAGAGTTGAATTGAACATGCCAATTCTTTAAATCATGACTAACATAAAAATAGGGAATTTTTTTGTTTTTTGTAGAAAGAAGATAGCAATCTTAATTTTTTTTTTATTTGTTTCTGTTCAAATATTAAATACATGGTCTTTAAACTACTAGTGTTACCAATTTTGCAAGGACTAATCTAATGAAAAAGCTAATAGGCTTCATCTGCATTTTTTCTCCACTGAACTTCCTCAATTCAACTCCTGTAAAAGAACTTTCTACTATTCACTATATTTTTCTAGATTCTGGAACGTTCTATCAAGATCCTGTTTACTAGTCGTGATGTTTCCCGTGTTAAAGATTATGTTGTGCAACAATGTCACAAAATCATGGAAGGCAAAGTTAACTTGCAGGATTTTATATTTGCAAAAGAATATCGAGGTTTAAATGCTTATCGACCTGCTGCATGTGTACCAGCTTTGGAAATTGCCAAGTAAGCTATTTTCCACTTTCAAATTGTTCCTAGGTTAATAATTTGGTTTTGTAGTATAAATGTTAAAATATTAATTTCTTTTCATGGTATGTATTTTTGTATCCTATTTGTTGTTGTTTAGTATTTTCATTATTGTGCAGTACAAATCCTGTTCCTTTGTCTTGTGTATGAGTTTCTCACCTGTAACTAAATAATTTTTTTTTAAATAGGGCGCTACACTCAATATGACAATTGGTCTCTGCTTATGTATGTCAAATTTGATAATTCAAAATAAATGAGGTTTAATCAGGCAACAGTAAATTTTCTGATTCTATTCAGATTAGATACATTAGAGAATTTAAGTGTTAAATATCCCTCATTGTGGGAGGTTAATAGTTCAGCTTTTAATAGATGGGGCCTAATCAGTATAAAATCATAACCTATTTTTATGTCCACAAGGATGTGTGTGAAAAAGTCATTGTTTGTATAGCATTTCCTAAGCCAAAATGTCTTTTTTTTTTTTTTTTTTTTAAACTCTACACAAAATTGAGCTTAATTTGTGATACAAAGTCCACTTATTAAATAAAAAATAGACCAAATAACTTTTTTTATAGCCTCTTTGTAAAGAAATCCGCAAAGATAAGGATTTATTATTATTATATATCTTTCCTTTCTATTTTACATCCACAAATTTTCAGTTTTCTTCAGTTGTCTGTCCTACTTTTGAACTGAACCCTTTATTCAATCCTTAAAGGCAGATTTTACTCATTCAGCTTTCTGTGCTTAGAGAATATCTCAAGTTTATTTTCCTTTAAGCTGCTTGTCTATTTCTTTCATTTAACCAGAGATGATTTAAGCAATGCAGATTTGAGTATTTTTTTTCTTTTTTAACCAAACATAGAAACCAATAATACAGGATTTTACAGTGTGGATTAATCAGAGGCTCCCAGATGTCATTTGTTTCTATATGAGGCTGTCAAAATATAAATTTGAAAAATGTTATTTTTATCTCAAGAGGGCAGGGGCTGCCTCTCATCACTATTAGCTATGCCACTTTTTAGAATAACTAGTGAATGATATCTAAAGGTTTTTAAATTGTTGGCCATTAACATTTTTCTTCATTTTCTCTTAAGGAAACTTCTTCGTAAGGATCGCCGTGCAGAACCACAGTCAGGTGAACGTGTTCCTTATGTGATTGTCTATGGAGAACCTGGCCTGCCTCTCATTCAACTGGTTCGTCAGCCATGGGAGGTTCTAGATGATCCTTCTCTCAGACTAAATGCTGCTTACTACATTACCAAACATATCCTGCCCCCCCTGAACCGCATCTTTTCCTTGATAGGAGTCAATGTATTCAAATGGTACTATGATATGCCCAAAGTCATCAGATACAAAACTCAGAATAATACAGACAACAAGGTAAGATTAACTGCTTTATAAAAAAAACTGAAAAGCTTTTGTATCTTTTAGTCACAAAAATAACTTGCACTGAAAATCCCCTTTTCTAGGGATCTTGTCAAGATTTGTCAAAAACAATGTCTGTTATTTGTCCTTACACTGTTTTAAAGATAAGGTCAAAATAGAAAAAATGAATCTATTGCTACCAATGTTAATTTGTAAAATTTGTTTTCATTGTAGACAACAATTTCTCATTACTTCAACACAATGACCTGTTTGGTATGCAGTGGCCAAAGCCAAGAGAACATCTGCTGCAAATGTAAGGTTCAACCCCAGATGGTTGCTGTTACCATTAGCAATCAACTTAATCATCTCCAGCAAATTCATCATCATTTGTCTCAGGTCAGTAAAGAATTTTTTTTTTTTTTAAGAATGCTAAAAGAAAACTCTTAACATCTAATTTTGAAATCAATTTTTGTGTGATAACTACCTCATGTGTGGAGATTTTCTCTTTTCAGATTTGTCATTCGTGCACTGGAGCTAGAGATATGTTATCATGCATTTCCATTGACTGTCCAATCTTGCATCGAGCACACAGGGCACAACAGGATTTGAAAAAGGTACCAACCTTACAAGAAATTCTCTGTAACATTTAAGGCCTACCACCACCAGCCATTTCACATATATGCACATCCGCCCACACCTCACTCACCCAACTGCTGCTCATTTCCATGACAACAACGCCATCCATAACTCCTACAATCATCGACTGATTATGATACGCAATAGAAAGCTTTTTGTATTTTTAGATGAATGTTTTAATAATTCAGTCTTGTTATATTTTTTGTGTTGTTTGTGAGAATAAAAGTCAGATCAATATGGTTCATTTATTTTCAGTGTTCATTTCAGTGCTAATGAGGTAATTTGGTGATGAAATCAGAAAATAAACTGAAGTATATTTTAAATTATATATAAAAATATTTACTTTCTATTTACAAAGGTGTGAGAATTTCTTGAGCTTTTTCCAAAATGGTGAAGTTGTCTTGCCAAAGGGTCATACAGAGTTCATAATGAATGGCTGAATGATTATTACATATCTGAAGAAGAAGAAAAATGAAATTAAGAATGCTCAGTTTAATGAACTTGGTAAGGAAAAAATTAAAAAAAAAAAAAAAAAGCAGTTAAAGCTTACAGACTGGTCAGTTTGTGACTGCTGCCTTTGGAGCTTTTCTATGGCAAATTGGATGAGGGTCATAGCTAAAAGTTTTTTCTCTCTGCACACACATGACAAGGACACAGTAGATATGGAACTCTTCCAGTTTTGTCTAAAAAAAAAAAATCAGCCTCATAAATTTGAAACCAGACATCTTTATTTCTTTACAAAATTTCAACAGCAAAATCCATTAGTGGACCCTAAAAGATGTAGGTTTACATCATTCACACTTTTTTTTTATTGTTGCTGTATTGTGAGTAAATGAATAGGCAGGGCCACTTGAGGATTGTGATGCACCAATTTTCATATTCCTATTAAATAAAAATTTCACTTACATTTGGGGCCACGGTAAGAGTAAAATGTGCACCACAGCCAACAGCTTCCATGAGAAAAAAATTTCATCATCCACACAAGTTAGGCCACTGAAATATCAACAGATTTAAAGTGTGTAAATATAGGCAATTGATGTGTTTTGTTTCTTTTATAAAATATTTCTTGTTATTTTAGAGGTTAACATAAAAGAAAAGCATTTTTATCATTTGAAGCTTTCACTGCCAGGAATTAGCACTAATTTCTAGATAAGATATGCATTGATTCTTAAAAGGTTAAAGTTGACAGTTATTGACAATGATCCTAGTTTGAATGAATTGCTTTAGAATATTTTATGACACAAAAGTAGACAGATCACTTGCTGAAAGTTTGTCTTCTTGAAATAGGTTGGAACTAAAATAACTTTTTCTCTTTCAAATCTACTTTATCACTGAATAATGTTACACAAATCTTAAGAATTGAGACAAGTCAGGGAGATGGAATATGCAATTAAGCAAAAAGGGTTTACTTACAGATTAACAGCAAGTCTAATAAAACAGAAATTTCTTTAGTTAGCATTTCATAAGCATGAAGAGAAATAAAGTCATTCTTTACGTGTCAAATTGATTTGAATATAATATCTTTTCTTTCTGTTCAAGACAAGTGACATTAAGTTTCTTTGCAACAGTCAGGATATCATCTGAAAATAAACATTGTGAAATACAATAAGGAATTCAAGTAATCTAAAAAAAGAACATTCATGGTTCATATAATAGGCATATTACCTTATTTCTTCACATGACCCAAAGTGTATAAAAAGTTGTTATGATTAGACTATAGAGGCTAAGATCAATGTTTGGAACATTAACCTCATACAAGCCATAATGATGATATAACAATTGGATTTATAATTGTCAACAAGTCTTGATTAATAACGGTTGAGGGTTTTCTTTATGAAAGAATATTGATCTTAATACTTTCCTAAAGTGAGGATTTAAAAAAGAATAAAAATAAATAAATTGGTTTTGATAAAAAAGGATTCATATTGGACATAGCAACTAATATATATGCATTTCAGTGTGTGCTGAAATGGTTGCCTGCTTTTATTATTTGTGCTCAACATTTACTGCAAAAAGTTTTTTTTTTTTCTTTTTGGTTAATTCATTTTTTTTATGTGGCATCCCACCATAAAAAAAATTGTGCTTTCATTAGCAGACATCTTTAATGAGACCTCATTTAAATAATTTTGTTGAATGCTTTCATTAATTCTGAGTGCTTTTTAGAAAACTTTCCTTCCGTGCAAAAAATAAAAAAAATCAGTTTTTAATTTAATGAACAACAAAAAAGCTAACTTATGAATTATGTAACAATGCTATTCTGGGGAAAAAAATGCTTAAGTGTTTGGCAAATGGCAGCTATTTTCCAGAGAAATACACAGAGAGGCAAGAGGTTTGAGTATCTAATCTTGATAGTACATTAATAAACTTTATTTTAAAGGAAAATGTTGATTTAAAAATAATAATGGGCAGATTTTTAAAAACATTTTTGTTTTTACTTTTAACAAGGAATGAAAGTGAAATAATTTTCAATCTAAAATATAACTGAATGTATAACAAAGATCAAGCAAGAAAAAAAAAAAAGTAATCAAAAAGATACAAAATTCAAACTTGAAAAATAAAAAATATGGTTGAAAAGAACACAGCAATCAATATTATAGTTATTGCTTAAGTCTGCAAATCTGAAGAAATCTTAAAGAAAAATATATTCAGAGCCAGTGACCACTTTCCCGTAGACATTTACCAAGATTTATTCATGATCAATACAAGACAAAAACAAGTTTTCCTAACTACAACAATATTTAAAGAAGTTGGGAATATCAAAGTTATCTCAACATCAAATAACTTCAAGACTGAATTAAATTTGCTGGGGAAATAGTCACTGGCAAAGAGACAAGCAGGTCAGAGATTCTGTGTGGATACATAATTAACAGAAAATAAAATCTTGACAAAAAAAAAAAAGACTAACCTAGTAAGAATTCATACACATTGTATGGATTCTGTGGGATAGCGAAGCCATATTCTACCACAAGTTCTGTGTTGCTGTGACAGCCATATTTAATAAATACTTGTCCATATTTGGGAAAGCTATTCTCAGTCACAAGTTCAAAACTTTTCTTCACTTTGTTGAATTTGGCAGAAACCTAAAAGAAGATAAAAAAAAAAAAAAAAAATCCTAGAAATTGACACTTGTGCAAACTGAGTAAAAAAAAAAAAAACAAAAAAAAAAAAAGATTTCAGAGCAGATTTACCAGATTGCTAATGAGGAAAAAAAAGAAAGTCATCATTTACAGTCGGACACATGTCCCTATCTTTGTTGTTATTATTTCAACGTTTCAGCAGTTGTGCCTTCTTCAGGTGTCTGTTGATCCAAGTAACCTTCAGGGAATTTTAAACTGAACCCCTTTTATTTAATCTACAGGGATAGACTATTCTGTCTCATCTAGTTCTTATTTAGTAATGTTTGGTTATTGCTAACCCCGTTTTCACTGACTAAGTCTGTACCCATGCACAGTTCTAGCCTCACTGAATGCCCCAACTGATAGTTACTGAACTTGTTCTTCACTTGTAACCTTGTGTGAAATTGAGTTGACTACAAACAAAAATTAGGGGATTTTTTTTAAAGTGTTGGTGGTGATGTTTTTACTGTTATAAATATTGCTTTAACTCCCCCTACCAAGTCTGGATAGTAGCCTGCTTGCCCATTTCCCATCATTCCAGAGTACTACTAGTTGATTTTCTAGGCAGGCCAGCTTTTTCCATTTAAGAAATTGCCACAACACAAACTTCCTACCCTTATTTGGCCTTGTGTGCTATACAAAGACAGATCATGTATGAAGTTTGACAAGAATAGTATTAAACATATTTCGTACAAGCAAAATGTAGTATAATAAAGTCTATCATTTTTTTTTTTTAAATTGCTTAATAAATATTCAGTTAATATAGTCACTCAGAGACTTGAAAAAACAAAAAGCACTAAACTTGCCTGTGTTTGTGGTGAATGGTTCAAAAGGTCAAGGAAAGGCACAAGAGCATAATTCTTCTGAACATCCTGAATAAAAGATGAATGCGGTACTTCCATGTAGACACAACGAGAATTGACAGCATACCACGCCCAGAAGAAATCCTCTTGTGATGAGAGTAGAGGTGCCAGATGGGGACATACAGATTTGCACCAAGTGTACACATGGGTATAGGCAGTGTGCAGGCTGTGCAGACTGGCTTGGGCACAAGCCAATGCAGGGTGTGGGAGGCGGTTCAGAATAGCAGGGGACCAAAAGACAGGAGTATCAAATTTATCAGGAAGCAGATGTAAGTAGGGATACCAAAAAGAATGTGGCCCCTTTGCTCGTTCGTTCAGCAGAAAGATGGCCAAGACCTGGTGTGCACTTAATGGAGGCTCACATCTGGGGAAAACAGTGGCAAGAAAAGTAAGAAAAAAATGTTCTCCATTTCTCTCAGTGACATTCAAAGGTGAGTTTAAAAGAAAACAATCATAAAAATTTTCAAATTCAATAAATTAAGCCATTTTTTAAATCAAAAATAAAATTCAAATATTCCAATTGGAATGAAGCTTTTTTGTTAAATAAATTAATTACCTTCAAATGGTAAGAAATAACAGAAAATTGAATATATTAATCAAAACTGGAATGCTATTTTATAAAAAAGGACCTTAATGTAACATTTTCCATAGGAATGACTTAAACAACAAAATGTCTTAAGCGCAATGAACTACAGTTTCTTCTGATCAAGGCAGATAAACCCACAAACATGATCTTATTGCTTCTCTGTCAATCTTTTGGTAAAAACAAATCAAGAACTTGCTTAAGGAGCTGCAGTTTGTTCACTGATGCTAGCATTTGATTCATGGAAAACCCCCCAATTTCAAATGCTGATTTTCCAGGCAGACAGTCCTTCTCTACTTGGAAATCTGACACAACATAACCTTCCTGTCTCTACTTATCACCCAGTTTAGCTTTGTGCCGTACTGAGCTTAGTAAAGAGTTGTACAAATGTCATCAAACTTTACTGATTTATTTACCAATCTTATTTTGACATTATTTCTTGGACAAAATTTCTAAAAATTAGAATACAATAGATTTTTACTAAAATGAAAGGTTTTTCATGTTTGGTTAAAATTATGTATAATCAGGATTAAGGTTAAAATTTAATTTTGTAACTAAGGGAACACAAATATGTTGCTAAACTACAGAAACATATGTGCATAACACTTCACATATTCATCTAAAATAGACTAAATAAAATCTTACAAGTGGCCTTATTACTCCCAGATCCCTTGATTGTTAAGAATTTACTAATTAAAATCTTATCTTCAATGCCTGAAAGTAGAACAAAATATGGTATTTCAATGTAAATATTATGCATGTCATATTCTGGAGTTAAATAGTCATTTAAAAAGAAAATGTTTTGCTAAAAGTCATGTGCCAGTAGATTTATTTAATTACTTTGAGCAACTTGGGTAAGGGTCGTGTATGACTTCAGACAAGGGAGGTAACTCATTGTATAGCCGAGGCGTTAAATGGACACAGTAAAGAAATGTTTGAAGTAGGGGTGGTAATAGAAGTTTTGATTGAAATAAATACACATGTAAACCATCCAACTCTTGCTTAAATTAACCAGCATCCGAAAGACAACAGTTTAGACCCCAATAAAGCTTTTAGAATTAAGTGATGGACTTACTTTTTGATCCAGTGTCCAATGTCACTGGAGAGAACAGTAGCTGAAGTGATGATGAGTTTGTCAGAAACAGAGAGGAGAAGATCTCCAGGTTTCAAAGACTTCAGAGTCATCAGGCCACGGCCAGTTTCTGTAAAAGCAATGTAAGCATCAAGACAAGTCAAATAATTGAACTGTAGTAACTTTTAAAATGAAAATAGATTTTGTAGGCCTAATTTCCAAGAAGGTTTGATCAAAATGGGATAGCTAAAATTTTTCTACTGTCTTGGAAATAAGTAATTTTGCTACATACATCATAAAGGTGCTCCCCAAGATACAGTGAGTTTAAATTGCATTGGGTTGGCCAAAAAGTTTGGTTATTAAGTAAATTTTCTACTTAAATGAACATACTTTTTGGTCAACCCAATAGTAATCTCAGAGTTTGGTAGGAAAAATATAACTGCTGTATTTTGTTGCTTATAAGATCATGCAGTGTTGATTTCTATGTCTACAGAATGGGGGGGGGGGCTTAATAAGTTGTATTTCGGCATCAAGAATTCTCTCAAACATTTTTTTCTAAATAATATGGACAAGTTCTGTCTATCAATTTTTTTATTACATCTTTCAAATTTCCAAAGAAGTTGTTTTGTTTTATCGGTAAATTTGCCAAAATTCATATTAACTTTTAAGTTGTTGTAGTTACTCAAAAGTACTCAAAGAGAAAAATGAAAATTTCAAAAGTGTACCTCTTTTCCCAAAAATAGAGTAGGTGAAGAAACACAAGGTCAGAATTAAAAATAAACTTGTGGGTTTGCCTTGATCAACCAATCAAGTGTCATATCTACGCTAAATAGAAAATTAAGCTCAGAGGATGGAGGGTGGGGGGGAGTTATCTTCTCATGACATGATAAACTGGAACTTAAACAAGTCATCATTGGCATTTGCGGAAAACATGCAAGCAAAGAGTGTGTGTATGTGTGTTTTGTTAAATAAACAAATTCTATATATCAATTTTTAAATTTCCAAATAAGTGGTTTTGTTTTATCAGTAAATTTTCTAAAATTCATATTAACTTTTATTTTATATCATTTTTCTCTTTGAGTACTTTTGAGTAACTACAACAACTTAAAAGTTAATATGAATTTTGGCAAATTTACCGATAAAACAAAACAACTTTGGAAATTTGAAAGATGTAATAAAAAAATTGATAGACAGAACTTGTCCATATTATTTAGAAAAAATGTTTGAGAGAATTCTTGATGCCGAAATACAACTTATTAAGCCCCCCATTCTGTAGACATAGAAATCAACACTGCATGATGACTGGCTATTCCATGTCTTAAGCAATCCTCAAACCATGTGGTTCATGTTTGTGTGTTGGTTCTATATAAATCAAGATATTGTAACATCCAAAGGAAACCCAGAAAAAATGTTGAAATAACAGAAAGAACTTGAAAACATCATTTAACAAAAATATATATACACATAGTACAACACTCAAGAAACCTATGAAAGCTCAAAAATACAATTAAAAAATAACAATAAGAAATATAGCAATAATCATCTTTCCAGAACAATGATGTCTTAAGCAAAAGATTAGAGCTCCTTTCCAAATGTAGACATAAAAACAAATTCCTATTATGTTATCTACAATCACATCATGGTTTCAAAAACTAAACTAATAACCCATGACCTAAAATTCAAACTCTATAAATGCAAATACAGAACAAAAGAGATTACGCAAAAAATGAAATAAATTTATAGCCAAAGAGTATTTTACCCCTTTCCATAAGTCCCCAGTGGCACACACACAATATTTTATATATATATATATATATATATATATATATATATATATAATGACAAGTGGACAGAGTAATTCCTGGGGGGAGCTGTCTAAAAACTCTGGAGTCAGGCTGCTGAAGGTAATATCAATCAACTAATTGACAAACCTTTTACTTGTATTAATTATATACAGGATGTATCAAAAATACTTTTACAAGCTTTGGGGCTGGGTTCCTGACACCAAAACAAGATAAAATGTCCATATAAACATATGTCAAAAAGGCCATCATTGTACCTCAACACAGCAGCTTATAACAAATGTTCAAAATGTCCTCTGCTTGTTTCTACAAATGCATGTACCCGTCAGTGACTGGTGGACCTTTCCAAATACTCCTACATATTAATAAATAGTTTTGCAGCCCCCCCCCCGACATGTTGATGAAGTCTCTTTGCATTATTAATGTTTTCTGCATAAACCAATTGTTTTAGGTGGCCCCTACAGATAAAAATCCAAAGGATTGAGATGAGGGGGAATGTTCAGGCCATGGAACTGGTCCTCCCCTACCTATCCTCCTTTCATGGTAGATGTCAGTCAGTGCATCACAAACAATGTGACTAAAATGTGCTGGAGCCCCATCATGAATGAACTACATGCATCTTTGTATTAGCAAGGTTACATCCTCTAGCAGATCTGGAAATGTGTGCAAAATAAAATCCCTATAGACAGCTCCTGCAAGACGTGTTAGGAGAATATATGGACTTACCAGACAGTCACCTACAATTCCAGCCTACACATGAATCATAAACTGATGCTGGTGTCTAGCTTGTATTGTGCCATGGGAATTCTGATCTGCCCACAAATGTTGATTGTGTAAATTTGTTATTCCATCTCTTCCAAATGTTACCACATCCATAAAACAAACTGAAGAGACAAACAATGGATTTGCAGTGTGTGCAATAAATCATCGTCAAAAGTTCTCCCGTGGTGAGTGATCAGAGGACAAAAGACCCTGCACATGTTGCAAATGATATGGATACAGGAGCTGCTCTTGAAGTACCCTCCATGTGGTACTTTGAGATGTATGACATGCTAAGGCCACTAGACATATGCTGATATCTGGATCATCTCTGACAGCCTGTAGAATGAGTTATTTGTAGTCAGGCATATGAGTGGATCTCTGTCTTCCTTGATCCATAGTTTGTGGTGTCATGGATCCTGTCTCAGCAACAAGACAATAAATAGTAGAAAAGATTGAATGAATCAGCTGCATTTGATCTGGAAATGCAATCTGATACAGCCATGCAGCCTCTTGTCCATTATCATTTGTGTGGCTCACAATATGAATATCCTGTCATTGCTAAATGGAACAGTTCTCAGTTAAATCACTATGACACACATTAAATGTTAAAGACAGACTAGCCATAAATGTACATGAATGACAAATGTAACCTAGTCTACATGGCAACACAGCGTCATTTACTGTAAACTTTCTTTGAACTTCATAACTCAAAAATGAAGGATTTGGGGATATGTGTTTATATGGACTTTTGGTTTTGGTGATAGGAAACTGCCCCCAAAGTTTGTAAAAGTATTTTTGATATATATTGTGTGTGTGTGTGTGTGTGTGTGTGTGTGAACAATCAGAAAATAGTACTTAGTCCTTGCAGATGTGTTTCATCATCTGACTTTATCAAGGCAAGTGCTGATAAACAAAAGTGAAATGTTTTAGAATTACACAAAATTAAAAAATTTTAAAAGATGCTCCTACAAAAACCTGTTTCTGCATATTGGATAATGTTGACATGGAAAACGAAAAGACACACTTAGTCAAAAGAAAGAATTCTCCTTTTTGGCAAGAGTCAAAGGGTGTGTATGTGTGTCTATATATGTACTGTTCATGTGTTACCCAAAAGGGAACACATTTTTTCCTGAGAGACTTACATGCTGACAAATAAGATCAGAAGAGAGTGATAAAAAATTAGCGCAGAGTATTTATAGTCCTGAGAACATCTACGGGCAGTTTTGAAAATTAGGAGGAGGTAACCCAACACACTTATAAAGCTTCCTGATAGAAATTGAATGGTACCTATTTTACATCTCTAGGTCAAAGGGTTCCCCAGATATGACCCTTTGTCTCTTGCCAAAAAGGAGAATCTTGGAAAATAGTCACAAAGCTTAAATATCAATATCTCAGTTGTTTTTTCCTGAACAAACAAAAAAATAAATAGATCACCTTTTAGATCCATCCACATACTTTAAAATGGTATATAATTTAGCTTTGTAGGTGAAAAAGCAACTATAGTTATTGATATTTAAATTGTATAACTATTTTCCAAAATTCACCTGTGGGAGAGAGGAAAATAATTTGTCACCCACAAAGACTTGGAGACACATTTGAACTGGAAAGTGAGGACTGGGCAGTTCCCACCCAAATCTGACAACAAAACTCCATTTTCAGCCTAACCTGGTTCTTGTAAAGGCAGAGGATAGCATGAGGAGTCAGGTACTTACTGGTGTGGTACAGGGAGCCAATCATTTTATCTGCATCTTTAGCAATGGATCGTATATAGGAGTTCCACTTGAGGGTGGGTGTGAGTTTGAGGACCAATATTCTCTCAAGGCATGGTGCCTCCCCAAAGGGACATCTGTTCATCGTGACTAGCAGTAGTTTAGGGGTCGGATCAGCAAGTGATAGGATGTAACTAGTTTGATTTCAAAGGCACTTTTTTCCCTACTTGGAAGTTAGTCTTAGATCAGAAGAGAGGTCAGCTGCCAATCTTTGATCATCAAGAGTTTTAGAGGTGCACAGATATGTTGTTGTAGCATTGGCATAGATGTTTACAAATGATCTGAGTATCTGATCTTAGGTAGGAGAGAAGCAAAAAGAAAAGTTTATTATAAGAATGTAATCAATATTTAGTCCATGTCGCTTCTGAAAACAGAATTTGCTAAATGCTAAAAGCAATTCCTCAATTAGTACAAATGTATTTTTTGTCTTTTCAGTTTGGTGATATTTGACTTTATTTCCTTTGAAAACTAACAGTAGCCATTTGTTTTCTTAAGCCTTTCTCACTCAACTTTATAAAAAGATATAAACCAATCTATATTTTCACTAAGGTGTTAGGCAAATGAATGAAAAAAAATGGAAAAAATTAATTTGCTTAACATCATTGTTCTGATATATAGAAATGTGTGTGTATATATATATATATATTTTGGAAATATCATTTAAAACCAAAACCCCCTGAAGACTGGACATTTTACTAAGAAACTTCAAAGTCAGGATAAAATTGATATTTAAAAGTAGTCTTTCCATATAATATAAATGAATGTCATCCACAATCCATATCAGCTCCTATATATATATATATATATATATATATATATATATATATGATACAACGATGTATAATTTTACATATCAACAGTATTTAGAAAAATAGTATGATAAATTGGAAAAAAGTTTTTGTGACATGTTTCATCGATCAGGATTTCATTGAACAGTCTGATGTAATCATAAAAGATGAAATGTGTCACAAAATCTTTTTCAATTTTCATATGTGTTTTAAACATATATATATATATATATATATATATATATATATATATATATATATTTTCCCACACTAAGGTGTTATAGAAATGTATATATATGTGTATAGAGGAACACATCAAAATTCAGTGAAGTCATATGCCGTAGAGAAGCTCGGTGGAAGTGTCATTGGCATGAGGAGCATTACACATTCAGCTCGCTTCAGGTGAGTTTCAATTACTTTCCAGTAATTTCCTTCTTTTTATATATATATATATATATATATATATATATTTTCCCACTCTAAGGTGTTATAAAAAAAGTTTTGTACATTCAAGAAATGTTTTATGACTCAATTATGTTGATAAAAAAAATCAATCAAAATTTAATTTATTTATACAGCAAATAAGCTTCAAATTAAAATCAATGATTCTTTATCCTTGCGAGTCCTTTAACCAGGTCTTATTCTATCTATACATCTTTTGAAGAATATCATTTTAAATATTTATTCCCCAAAACAATTAATCCAACTCGGTAGTTGTTACTATTGAATTTATAAAAAAAACCTGCATGTGCAACTAAATGCCAAAAATGGTTACTGATTCATCAAAAATTTAGAAATTCCAACACGTGTATATTTAGTCTGAAATGCTATAAAGGACATAAAATTCAATAATTTTAAGTTAAAGTTGTTTATATTGATTACAAGTGTAAAGTAGAATAATATGAAAAACAAAAAATCTCATTCTATAAGGACAGCCTAAATGGGGTTGGATGATGGTCTTAAATAATTTAAACATTTATATTTACCTGTATTAAGAGAGAGACATTTGCATATATTTATATGCCCCCAACAATTATTTTTAGTTGGTGAATTAAAAAAAAAAAAGAAGCATTTTTCTTCATACAGAGTATTAATTATAGAATAAAATTTTAGTTTGGCTACATGAATGTTTTTGAGAAGCATTAGTGTGTGAGATGTGTAGATTGGGAGATGTGAAAATGGGAAAAAATTTTTATGGGAATTTTTAAAAAGATGGGAGTAAAGCTTCTACCTAAAAATATTTTCCAATTTTAAAAGACAAAATGAATTTTCAGAAAAGAAAAAAAAAAAGAATCATCAAAATATAATCATTTTTTGATTAGTTTGAGATGATCATATCACCTGATGATGTATGAGAGTTGTTCCTGAGCAGCCACAAAATTAAAAGTTATGAGCCTTTAAGTTGGTTTGTATTAAAATTTTAAAAAAAAATTTATTCTAGAAAAACAAACTATTGAAACTGAGCATTTTAAAGTTGAAGTGAAAATCTATTCAGTTAGAAACTTGTTTTAAATTGTGTGTAACTTGGAAGTTAGTACATCATTCAGAAAACTCCAACTCTCTTATTTTTGTTCTAACATCTTCACAAATAGTCATTTTAATCTATGACAGCACAAATCTTGTCAGATACTAACACACAAAATGGTTGACTTTATGACAAGCTTGTTTGACATTACAGAATCATAGTTTAAAAGAAAATTTATGAAGCAAAACTTCATATATTCTTTTAGAAAGTCTTAATACTGAAAATCAGGACTAACAAATATAGTTTTATTAAAAATATTTAGTGCTGAAAATGATAAAATACAGATAAATACACTTGATTTGGGAAGCAAATTTGGTTTTCATAGCTGCACCTAGAGAATTCAATGATAAAAGCATTGCTTGGTAAAGTACTTACCAGAGAAAATGTAAGGGATGAGTTTGGGGCATTGAAAATTACCCTCTGCTTTCATCCATTTTCGGAGAGAAATGTACTCTGTCTGGCAAGAGAGTGATTCATTGGTTCTTTGATTTCGCCTCTCCCTTTTCCTCCAAGTTCTGCCTTTCCCCATGGCTATTGGAATGGAAGAAAAGACAGCAAAATTAAGTTAATGCATGGATATTTATTATATTGCAGTCAAAAAATAAAAATAAAAAAAATAAAATACCTATACAAGGTTGTTTAAAGTAAAACTGCCAATTGAAGATTGACATTTTTTTTTTTTAACAGTTTTACCAAAAGAACAAAAACATTTTTATATTTTATTTGTAAACATATTGATTATTCAATGAAAATTTTAATTCATTTTTTCTTTTTAAGGTAAATATAGAAATCCTTAACAATTCTTGGTTGTTGGATTTTATACTTTATAATTCAATCTGAGCAGTAAGGAATATAAATTCTGTATATGTGAACAATGGTAACAGTAATATTAGCTGTTTCTTTAACAGAAACTATTTGACAATCATTGACCAAGCAACCAGTGTAACTTTTGGTTGAAACTTATAAAATCTTTCTCTTAAAACAATTTTTCAGGAAAATAGGTTTTTGAAGTCAACATTTATGGCTCTTTCTAGTAGTGACAAGGGTTTCCTTCCTAAACTTTTGTTTGAAGTAGTTTGGAACATCAACATCTTGTCCTTATTTTCTCTTTGAGTTATATGTGCTATCCATTTTAGTGGCTGCTGTTGAGAGAAAGTCTTCAAATGATGTAGTTTCTATTATTTGGTACAACTCTTTGTTTAATGTTTGATAAAACAATCCTTGCTAAGAGTTACAGGCTTAATTTGCTCATAGCCATTTTTAACCATTCATCTGAGAAAGCAGTTGTATACATCTGTTTAGATATTTCTGAACGAGATTGGCACATAATGTGCATGATATCCATATGAAAGTCTTGATTTGACAAGGCTATTTGTAGTTGTAAAGAAAAGAAAAATAAGGAAAAAAAAAAAACTGTCAACTTATAGTAGCAACAAACGTCTGCAATAGATTTCTTCTGTCTCTCGACCGCAACACTTGTAGCCAAATCACAGTTCAAACCGTAGTCTGTCGTAATAGGCAACGTAGAAACAACAAAATGGGATCACACATCCAACCTTCACTTCTCCCCAGCAAAAACGCGTGTTTGTCCACCAAGCTCAGAAAATCTAATGCGCATAAGCGAAAAACAATGGCTTTTTTTCACCGAGAGATCTTTCTGATTAGTCACACCATTCAGGGGAGGGAAGAAGATTAGCATAGATTCTGGTCTTTAAAGTAGATTTTTGCTAACTACTTTTTGGTAATTTTTCTTCAGCAGATTGCACACAAAACACAAACTCTTTTTTGAGTTAGCTGATTATCTCTTTCACTATTTAAGTACATGGCTGGCATTTTTAGATTAATGTTTTGGTTTTGTAGCATCATGCAATGTCGTACAAAACTGACCTTAGCAAAGCATATTCTATGTTCAATTTCCTTATCTCTTATTAAATTTGTTATAACCTACCTATACAAGTATTTGAAGTGTTTAGTATTTACTAATTCTACATTCTGAATTTTTGTGATGGTGCCATCAATGCTTTCATTCCAATTGCAGATCATAGTTGCTCATTTGGAAAGGTTTATCTTGAGTCTTATTTCATGGAACACTTGGTAAACGATGTTGATATTTGTTCAAAATTATTCTTATTCCAGTTATGAATACCTATATCATCAGCATAGCTTCCATCATAATCAGTACACCAGCCTTGGAATAGAAAGCAAAAACAATTTTTTTATTAGAAGATTCAATTTAGGTGTGTTATGGAATGCTTAAATGATCTTCAAATCTGTATATCCACAGAGTATAGTCTAAGAAAAGTTTAAATAAACAGGGAGTTTCATTTTCTCTTTGTTATATTCTTGACTAGCAGTAGAGCCGGTGTTGCCCGGGGATGTAGCAGTAAGAGATAGATCAAGTATCGACCATCATAAAGACTGAAAAATAAAATTGACAAAGATTATTGTTTAAGGTTGACGGACACGCATGTCTTAATTAGTTTTTTTTTTTACGAATTGGTCAAACCCAAACAAAAACATTGTTTTCAATCATTATGAGTCTACCGATTGAATAAAATTTTATTATAAACAATTGCCTTGTAAATAGAATTTTTAAAGCATTCTGAATGTAAAAATAAAGGAAAAAGTGTGCAAAACAATAAGAAACACTACCTGCCAAAAAAAAAAAAAAAAAAAAAAAAAAAAAAAGTGAAGTTTTGTTGAAATTGGTTGAAAAATGTAGGAAATCTGATCCAATATATAAACGTACAGACACACACATGATCTGCGTTTTATAATAAGTAAGACGAGGTTTGAAACGTTTCTTATTGGGGACCTTGCCAGACATATATGATTATGTGGACTGATATAGTTCCTCTATTCAATAGAGTCAGAGCTTGGTATATAGTTTCTAATGGATGATGAGGAAGTCTCTATTGATGTAGTCATATGCTGCTGTGAGATCAACATAGCAGATATACAATTTTCTGTTGTAGAGTTGTACTATTTTCTGTTTGATGATATATGCCATCATGACACCTTTTACTAGAAGGAAAACAAAATTGGGTTGTGAAGAGTTTACTTTTATAAAACAATGAGAGCTTAGTTAATACAATGTTAATTAATACTTTTGCTACAATAGATTTAATCAAGATACTTGTGTATGCATGTGGGTCTTGAGGACTACCTTTTTTGTTTCCATGGTGCATTAATGCATGATATAACCCACATTTTTGGGATGCATCTCCAATCCCAGACTTCCTTCATAAAATTGAGAAACTTATTGAATTCAGTGAGAAGTGAGGCCATTTTGAAAAGTTCAACATCAATGTCAAGTAATGCTTTATTATTATTTTTTTTTTTTATATAGCTTTCTTAACTTTCACATCACTAGGCTCATTATTGTTTATGTTTAGAGACAGACTTTGTAATGATTGGATGTATATTGGTAGATGTTCTATTTTTGCAGGCATTTTTAGTTCAGTGTGGTCAGAGTTGAAATGTGACCCAAAGTGTTTTTGAAATTAGAACATTTCTTCAGTGTTAGTTTCGACTATATGATGATATTGATTTTTTTTTTATTTTCTCCACATTTCAACACATTGTCTATGTTGTTTGGCTTCATTAATTTGGTTTCCAATTTTCTAGAGATATTTGCTTCTCAGCGCATTAATTGGCCTTTTTTATTTTCTTTATTAATTGTTTAGTGCTTCCATTTTCCTTCTGTTTGTTACTTTCATGTAATAATCTTTTCAACTCAGCATTGTCATTCCATTGGAGTTTCTTTTTTGTCTAGGCATTTTTGGAATGGTCTTGTGCTTTGGCTAAGGAGTATATGATTACATTTGAATTCATCTATACTGCTTTGGTCAATATTTAGGAACATCATTTTGAACTCTAATTTATTACAGAATTCTGCTGCTATGCTTTTATTTTTAAGGGGTGGATGTTATACCTAGATATCTTTCATGGTTCATGTGAATGGAAGTAAGCTATTTTGTTGGCTGGTAATGTCAGATTTGTTACAACTCTCTGATCAGATTCAAAATAAGAGTTGTATACTCTAACATCTGTTACAAACTACTTAAAGCAAGAGTCCGAGATGCTGAAGTCAATAAGCTTTTTGGTTACATTATATGGGCTATGCCATGTAATCTGGTGTTTCATAATATGGTTGAACCATGTGTTTAGGATGGAATATCTTTTTGAATAACAAAAATTTAAAGAGTTCTCTATTTCTGTTTGAGACTTCTGTCTCAAAGGGTTACGTTTTCTTATCATCAAAGGAGCAGTGGCATTCAAAAAGATTAGAGGCAGCATTAAAATCCCCATTAATGTACAGTTTTTTTTTTTTTTCTTAGGACACAAAGCGTAAATAATTTTGTATAGAACTTCTCTTTTTTGGAAGCAACACTTTTTTTTTTTTTTTTTTTTAATTATGACAAACTAATATCTAATATGACACAGATTTACAGCCATCAGTCTTCCTGGCTGGTGTAAGATGTCATCAATTACAATATCTAATGATTTGTGCACTGCAATTCTACCTCCATGTTGTCTTTTCTCCTTTAGGCCAGTCCAATAGAAGTTGTATCCCAAATGTGCAATGGACTCACTACCAAGTTGTTGTTGATAGGTTGTTGGTTAGACCTTTCCTTGCCAGTAGAAGATTTTTCAACTTTAGCCTGGTATGTCACTAAGGGAGGCATGCATCCCTTGGTAACCTGTATGACAAATGATGCAGTATTCGATTAAATCATTAGGCATTGTCATCAGTGGTTGGTTTTGTAGTTTGAAAAAAAAAAAAAAAAAAAAAATAGAAAGGAAGTTATTCTACAAAAAGACAAGACAATACAAATACAACATCTACAATCTATTTCGGCATACATATCTGTTATAAGCGCAGTGATGACATGGAGGGGAATCACAAAGTAACTGTTGATATGGTGGAAACGTTCAGTGGCGAAGGTGATTTGATGGCCTAGTTGGCGAAAGTGAAATTGGTAGCGAGACTTCAATATCGCAAAATACATTTGAATGCTTAAAGGTGGTCATCAGTGATGAAAGCCGTCTTCATCGCTGATTTCGGGGTTCTTATTCATCATATCAGCTCCGACAGCCACCCCCGACCTGTTATCGTATCCTACAGGTCGCCACCGTGTAAAGAATTGTGCTAGTGCACATGACAGAATTTATACTTTCTGCTCTTTAAAAAAAAAAATAAAAAAATAAATAAATATAAAAACCAATGGAAGCATCCAAAATTGCTTGCCAAATTAAAATATTAACGATACATTTAGCTGTTCACTAAAATGGAGGTGTCTTTTTTTTTTTTTTTTCCTTCCAAACTGAATTATATAAATTGCTTGCTTCGCACCAATTAAAAAAATGTAATCTTTTTTCCAAAACTAACTTATACTACTTAATTAAAAAGTTCTTATTATCATATGGAATGGATTGATTTTATGTATTTACAGTTAAAATATATCAATGGTACCGGGAGGGATGGATGGAATATTAAATTAAACTATATAGGGATGGATGAAATATTGATTTGAAATAAATTAACAATTTATATGGTAGAGACGAATTAATTCTAAATTATAATGTTTAAAATAAATTGACGATATTGTGGCATATGGTATAAATGAATTTTTAATTAATGTTAATTTGTGGATTGATTTTAATTTATGTTACATTAAAATATAATAACATTATTGTATGAAAGGGATAAATTCTAAATTATGATAAGTGCCATTACCTGAACAATATCGGATGTTAAGTTACGCTATTTTCTGTTTCATAACAAAAAAAAAAAAAAAAAATTATCAAGAGTTTGTGAGCTAAATTTAACTAAAAACCTACAAAAAACCTATCTATTTGCAAGCAATATAAATCCAGATAATTTTATCAATACTGTGGGGTGATTTTGTCTCTAGCTTTTTAGGGATTGTTTTCCATTGAATTATTCCCCCACTGCTCGGATCCTTTAAGCCATATCCATTTAGAAGCCGTCAGAGCTTCATTTGAAATTTTCTTAACGGCTTTGGCTTTAGCTGATCCCACTATCCCTATTTTCCTAAAAGCTTTGCATAATGACTGGCCTGCAAAGCCACGACATCCTACTTCTACAGAGTCATATGTGACCTTCCAGGAATTTTGCTGACACTTTTCGATCGATTCTTGATATTTTGATCGTTTCCTTTTGTTTGCTAATGTCAAGTATTCTTCCCAGGGGACTGTGAGCTCCCATATTATACAGTGTTTGGTGGAGTTGGAATAAATAATCAAGTCTGGTCTTAGTGATGTTTCCGTTATATGTCTGGGGAACTTTAGTTGTGTCTTCAGGTCTGTCTCCAAATGCCAATCATTTGCTGATGATAACAAGTTTGTTTTGGGGATCGTTTGTTTTTCCTTCTTTGTTCCCTCTTTAACGAAGGGAATTAATATGAACTTCTTATTCGGTTTGTATTTAGAAGTTCTCACTGCTTCGCTGACTTCATGTGCTATTGCCTTTAGGACTTGGTTGTGGCGCCAATGGTATCTACCGTCACTCAAGGCTTTAGCGCAGGTACTTAGGATATGTTGCATTGAAGCTCGTTTCCCCACATAATTGGCAATTTGGGGTATCCCTTTTGCCCCATAAATATAAGTTGGATGGGCTAGGTAGCACACCGTATACAGATTTTATTAAGAAACTTATTTCATCAAAGTTTGACCGCCAGTAGTCTGACCAGCTGATCTTTTTCTGTTCGACACCCTGCCATTTTGTCCATGCTCCCTGTGAACTAAGTCCCACCATCTTGCAGTATCTTGTTTCTTCAATCCCTGCTCGAACTTCTTGGATTAATTGATGTTTTTCTTTCCCTTTGGCTCTGTTTATTTGGGGACAAGGAAAATAACCAAGACCCGCTCTACCTTTAGCGATAGTGCCAAGAATTTCTTTATGCCGTAGTCTATCCTCTGCTATCTCCAACTCCTTTTCTGCATGCCATTTTCTCCCCGTTCGAGATTGAATATATGCTGCTACCACTTTTGGGTCTTTTGATTCTTTATATTGCAGCTGTTCTCTTACTCTTGTAACTTTAAACTCCTCAACAAGACTATTGAAAGGAAGCTGAAGAGCATTACTCCTGCCGTAGAGTGCTGCTATGCTCAGACACTTCCGAACTCCCAACCATCTTCTCAGTCGCCTAGTTATTAATTTCTCCAGTGATTCTACATTGGTCATTGGGAATTCGTACATCAAAAGTGGCCATAATATTCTGGGTAAAATGACGTGCTGGAATAACCAGGCTTTAAATCGACCTGGTAAGCCTGATTTATCAATCTTATTGAGCCACTGTGTGAGGTCTTTAGTTGTCTGTTCAATAGCCACAGTGTCTCTTAGACTGCCATCAAAAAACTTACCCAGGCTCTTAACAGGTTTTTCGCTTAGGGTTGGGATAGTTGCACCGGATATTTTAAAATGATATTTCTCCGTTATTTTTCCTTTTTTAATGACTAATGATTGGAACTTAGCTGGCTTAAAAGTCATTCGGGCCCATGTAATGTTTTTCTCTAAACCCTTCAAGAGCCATCTTCCTCCTGTTACGGATGTGCATGTTACGGTTAGATCGTCCATGTATGCTCTAATGGGGGGCTGGCAAATTCCTGATTTAGAGAGGGGGCCTCTACACTCTACTTCAGATGCTTTGACCAGCATATTCATAGCCAGCGAGAATAGTACTGCGGACAGCGTGCACCCGTGATAATGCCTTTCTCAGGGTGTGCCATTCCGATACTATACTTGCCGATACTCTAAGCTGAAAGTTGTTATAATAGTCTGAAATTAGACCACTAATTGAAGAGGGAATGTGATGCCTTTTTAGAGCTTCTTCCACGAGTTTATGAGGCATGGAACCATACGCATTGGCGAGGTCTAACCACAGTACTGTCAGATCGTTTTTCTTTTCTCTCGCATCTCTTATCAGCTGCGTAAGTACGCCTGTGTGTTCCAGGCACCCTGGCATTCCTGGGATACCACCTTTCTGGACAGATTTATCGATGTAATTGTTCGCCAATACGTATTTAGTAATACGTCTTGATAATACACCAAAAACTATCTACCTTCAGTGTTCAAGAGGGATATTACTCTAAATTGGTCCAGTGTTGTGGACTTCTCTTCCTTGGGAATCCATACCCCTTCTGCATGTCTCCATTGTTCGACTACCTTGCCTTTCCTCCAAATGATCCTTATTAATTTCCATAATTTCCGGAGAATCCCTCCACATCATTTATAGACTGTGTGCGGCACTCTGCTCAGCCCTGGTGCTGAAGCAGACCTTGGTGCTCTCACCACTTCTTGGATTTCTTTCCAAGTGGGCATGCTTAAATCAAATGAACTTACTGGCGGTTTATGTATTATGAGACTATCGCTCTTATAAAGGTCTTGTTCCTTTAATGGATCTTTCATGGATTCCCTGAGAAAAGTATTAATTTCTTCTGCAGATGCCTCTAGTTGTCCGTTCTGATTCTCTCCTAATAACTTCTTAGCAAAACCGAATGGGTTAGACAAGAAGCTTGCTCGCTTTCTAGCTCTTTCCTTTCCCTTTCTTCTGTGCCACTCAGCTCGTCGGGTATTCTTCAGCTTCTCCCTCAGTATTGCACGAAGTTCCTCCAGAGGCTGGCGATCCTCACTGTTCGTTTTCCTGTAAGCTTTTTTAAGGGATCTTAGCTCCTTTCTGAGCTCTTTAATTAATCTTTTCTCTTCGGTTAGTGGTGGTGTTTGGCTTTGCTATCTGTTTAGATTCGACATAGCCAAATCTTTCGGATCCCATGCTGGTTATTATTGTGGTCATATATTTTAACTGATTTTGGGCGCTTCCTTGGCTGGCTAGTTGCAATAGTTCGCAAATGTCTTTATCGAAATTCTGCCAGGCCTCCTTGTTGTAAGCAGGCGGCCATTTGATTCTTCTCCTTAACTCCATGCCTAGAGAAGATGAAACCTGAGCTTGGAGGGATTGGACTCTGTGGTGCGACTCGCAAGTTTTATGTCCCTGTTTTTTAGAAGGAGATGCCCTGGACTTATATCTCCAGTTGACTGAAGAGGATCAACAGGATGCAAAGAAAATAGAGGCTAAGTTAAAAACAGCCTTTACAGACGGAGTTTTTTCTGCATATGCAACGAAAATACAAAGACTGGTGGAAGTAGCAGATTTTGAAGGAAGTGGACAAGAGCAGATCGTGAAGCTCATGTTTGTCAATGGGTTCCCAGAAAGTATTTTGGTGCCACTACAGCAGTTGCCAAATGTGGAGAAACTAGAACTCAGTGAAATAATCTCAACTGCCAGGGTGCTTACAGCCACATGAAGACCAGAAGTGGTAGCGGTCGCAGAACGTGAACCTAAACAGTATGATGGAAGACCAAGGGTGATCAAACCGTTTAGTGGCAAATGTCCTCACTTGTTGAGAGACTGTAGGAAATCAATCAAGATGACCTGCTATGGATGCGATGAGCCGGGGCATTATGTAAAACACTGCCCACAAGGAAAAAGAAGGCAACCGGTGCACCGGCAGTTACCCCTTCAAATCAGCAATGGCGCAAACCAGAACACTACCAACAATAGAAGCACTAATAGAAGGCAAGAGAGCAAGGGCCCTGATTGATACTGACTGCACCGCAACATTAATCCAGTCGGGTCTTTTAACTGATTGTAGGAGTACAAGTACTGTAAGAGCAGTGGATGGACGGGAGGTTGTGTGCAGAGGGATCAGCACAGTGACGTTGGAGGTATGTGGATAGTTACTGAGAATTGAGGTAACTGTGATGGAAAAGATCATCAACGGTGTTGACATCATTGTGGGCATGGGTGTTATCTGCCAGCTTGGAGGGGTTACCATCTACAAAAATGGTAACGTGGAGTTCAGAGTAGGAGATTGTGCTATGAATATACAACCAAATGGCAAGAGTAGCAAAAAAAATCAATGCGAAGTGGTAGTTTAGATTGATGCAAGATTTAATGGAGAGAAGTGGACCATGGAATGGAAATGGATTTCAGAACCCCTGATATTAAAAAACAACGTTAATCACTACCATGCTAAACTGAGTAAGGAGAAGAAGGTTGAATTCAACAGTGAAGTTAAACAGTGCATTAAGGAAGGAATCTTAACCCCGTGGGACCAGGATGTTCAGACAGGAGTGCTACCCTTAATGGCGGTAGAACAACCCACAACAAACAAGATCAGGCCAGTTCTTGATTACCAAGAACTAAATAAATACATTATGTGTCATTCTGGTGGGGGATGCAATTGACGTTTGTGGAGAAACAATGAGGAAGGCAAGGCAAATGACAACGCCATCTAAGATTGTTGATCTAAGGTCCGCATATTTTCAAATACGTCACAAGAGATCTGTGGAAGTACCAGTTAGTTCGGTACGAGGGACAGATCTATTGTTGAACTAGGTTGGGGATCGGACTAAATGTAGCCCCGAACATTATGTCAAAAATCCTAAAAACTGTGCTAAGAAATGAGGAACACATCATAATAAAAACATGGATTCGTATATTGATGATATACTGGTGGATGAAAGAGTGGTACCATCGGCAGACCTTGTAAATCATCTTAACAATTTTGGTTTAACAGCAAAGCACCAGAATCATTAGAAGGATGAGCAGCATTGGGCTTCATATGGATAAGGCAGGAAATCTGGTATTTGCAAGAGGGAATGACCTGCCTGAGGTGTATGAGAAAATGAGCAGGCGTCAACTGTTCTCTGTCTGCGGAAAAATGGTGGGCCACTAACCAATAGCTGGATAGCTTAGAATTGCCTGCAGTTATTTGAAAAGAAGAGCGGAAGAAATCTATTGGGAAGACATAGTGGATAGTGAAACAACTGGTGTGGTATGGGAAGTTGTGGAAGAGGTTCGGCACCACAATCCAGTTAGAGGGAGATGGCATGTTCCCAAATTGGAAAAGGGCATTGTATGGTGCAATGCAAGCAGTATGGCCACTGGTGCATGTATTGAGATCAATGGTGTGCTGGTTGAAGATGCAGCGTGGTTAAGAAAGAAATGTGACTACAACCATATCAACGCTGCCAAGTTGGATGCTACAATAAAGGGTGTAAACCTCACGTTGAAATGGGGTCTAAAAGAGATTGAGATCCGAACTGATTTGGTTACTGTGCGCAGTTGGATCAGTCTTATGATAACAGATGAAAAAAGGATCTGTACAAAAGGAGCGGCAGAGCTACTTATCATGTGACATTTGGGGATTCTGAGGTAAATGATTGATGAATTTAACTTACAACTGAATGTAACGTTCGTGCCCTCTGACAGAAATAAGGACAATGCTCTAACTAGAGTGAAAAAGAGTTGGGTGAAAGTAGAGAAAGCTATTACGGCGACGTGCCGTGCAGGCTGAAATGAGGTCAAGGAGTTGCATGGATTGCATCATGTAGGAGTGGACAGAACACTATATCTAGTATGGAAAGTCTCCCCGGAGGTGTCAAGAGATACTGTACAGAAGGTGGTTAGAAGTTGCGATCGTTGTCAATCGATCGACCCATCGCTAGATGTTCACGAATTAGGAGAGGTCCAAGTAGATACCAATTAGACCAGGTTATCTATTGATGTGATGCATTATAGAGGTGAAACATACCTGACTATAGTTGATTGTGACCATGGCCAATTTGCCATTTGGAGGGAGATTCGAGCAGAAACGGCAGACATCATTGCAAAGGAGCTGTAGGAAATTTTTTTTGAGCGTGGACTGGTTAAAGAGGTACTCATGGACAATGGGGCAGCATTCCGTTCGGAAGTGTTTTGGGAGATGTTGGACAAGTGGAACACTAAGCAATATTATAGAGCAGCGTACAGGCCTAGTGGAAATGGTATCATAGAACAAAACCACCGAACTATAAAAGTCATTGCTGAGAGAGGAGGGATATCACCTGCCGAAGTGATATTTTGGTATAATATGTCACCTAAATCTGGCCAATGTGAAGAAACTGTGCTGCACAGAGCAATTTACACATACCAATAGAGACATCCTAGAGTTAGATCATGTTTAACGCACTCTGATGGGCCTGAATCTATATGGATTGGAGAGGAGGTTTGGGTCAAGCCAACTGGAGTCTGCTGCATGACGAAATGGACAAGAGGAACAGTTACCAGGACGCAGTTGCGCAACAATGTTGAGGTGGATGGTTTGCCAAAACATGTTCTTGATCTTAGAGTGATTCAGGAGGATTCAGAGAATGATGGGGACAATGGGAGATGTTCCCATGAGGCTCAGCCCCAAATGAAGATTTCTTACTATCAAAGGAGCAATGGTTGGACATTGAGTTGTTGATAGGTTAGGTGGCTGACTGGACCTTTCCTTACCAGAAATAGATATTTTTCTCTTGGCCTGATGCATCTCTTAGAAGCCTATGTGACAGATGATGCAGTATTCAATTAGATTATTAAGCATTATCATTAGGTCAAAGTGTTTGTTATTATATCAATTTCTTTTTTCCAGACAGATAACCATTAAGGCAGCTAATAAGCTCTATCTATCCATCTGATCTTATATCAGTTTGCCTTCACCATTGCTGAAGGTGTTCATCTCACCCATATACACACACATCAGGTTAAATCCTAAGTGATATATTACTATACATAACCAGGCAATAAATTAGAAACACAAAAAGTTTTAATTGAGTGTAAATTTCATAAACTAAGTCAAAGAAAATGGAACACACAGACTACTTTTAAAATAGTAGGTACATTCATTAAACTGTTTCACAGAAAAAAAAAAAGTTCTAAACTTTTTTTTTTTTTTAATTCAAAAGAAAACTCTTATTGACTGTTCTTAAGTTAATAGTGATGATAAAAATAAAATCACAATTATATTCAATAACAGATAAATAATCTGACTGGCTTCAGAGAATTCAGAATTTAAAAAAAAAATTACTACCTATATTTTTCTCTCCTTTCAGTGTTGTGTAGTGAAAATATAGCTAGATCAAAAATGCAAATTAACAACAAATGCTGAACAATGTTATTAGTGAATGAATAGTAATATTTTAGTTTCAAGTGGTTTCCATGGAAATATATTAGCTAAAAGAACGAGGGAAAAGGTTAACAGAAAAAAATAAAAACATTTGTAAATTGTGAAGAAAAGAGATCCTAAATCAGAGAACTCACAGCAAACTTCTTTTTACAAATCATAATCATTTCAAAGTGTTTTTGTGAGAAAAGAACTTAATGAATGAGATCCAATTGGAAAGAAAAAAGAAAAGAAAATCGAACAGATGTATAGAGGACTGCATTTATAAAATTCATCTACTTTTCCATTGCACCATTAATTGTGAAGCAAACTGGATCACTTTAACTTCAGAGTTAAATTGAAGTCTATGATAATTTATCAGTTCTTCAAATAAAACATTCTTTGGAAAGGAACTGATGATTTGTTAAAGTGGAATATAAATCTGATGAGGAAGAATATTCTGATACTTTTTGAAAAAAAAATAAATTAGTAATTTTATATTAACGTGTACACCATAAAAATTTCCTGTTTATTTTTCAGTATACAAGTATTATATGTACTTGTGTATAAATAGTGCTTTTACAACCTTAATTGGAAGGGGGTAGTTGGTATATATATATATATATATATATATATATATAATATAGTTTGTAAGATTGAAGTGTTATGAACAATATTTAGCTTCACATGTGAAAGTCTTGAGTTACTTCCCCATAAAAAAGATGTCATCTATGTCAGTAATGAAAAGTTGTGCAGTGACTTTTTGTAGGCTAACTTGCAATGCAAAATTCTTTCATAATTTATGGATTCTTAGCAGAGGTGAGTTGATCACATATGGTATCACAACACCCACAGATCTCGGTTAAAACTTTATTTTAACTAAGATCTGTGGACACTGTGATGGCATATATGATATAAATTCACCTAAAACACAAACTATTATTCATCTCAAACTGTACATAAAAAGTAGAATAAAATTGAATAATTAAGTCCGTGATTTTGGAGCACAACCCTAGAAATGAGCCAAGAAGTAATAGAACTTCTTTTTTTATGTGCCATGTCCTTTCCGGATGTAGGCGATCATGTCTCTCAACCTCCCTCTATCCCTTGCAGCTCTCAACAAGTTCTTTCCCTTTGCCACCTCCCCTAGAGCCTGTTCTGTCATCCACTTGCTTAAGGCTGCTAGGTATGTCATTCATTGTTTTCCCTTGTCTCCCCTTCCCGCAATATGACCAGTGAGTATCAGATTCTCCAGGCCCTCCTTTCTCATTATGTGTCCTAGAAACTTCAGTTCCCTCTTCTTGATATTAAGTATAAGCCTCCTCCTTGTTTGCAACCTCTCTAAGACTTCATTGTTGCTCACATGCTCAGTTCACATGCTTAGCAATCTTCTGTAGAACCACATCTCTGTTGCCTTGGTTGAGTCTCTTCTTGATCTTTGAGAAAATTGTCCAACATTCGCTGCCGTAAAGAAGGACAGATGTCACGATAATATGCCTATGGATCTCAGTGTCATATTTACCTTCCTCTGTTAAGATGCTTCCCAGGTATTTAAACTTCCACGTCTGCTTGATTCTAGTGTTCTTGATCTTCAAATCGCATTTATTTAGGGCTCATCCTCTTACTGACGAACATGTAGTTTGCACTTAGTCCTTTCTTCTCACTCTCCGTCTCTACCTTCTGTAAGAGATTTTGTAATTTCTTTTCTGTGTCCGGTATCAGTACTGTGTCATCTGCGTATCTTATGCTGATAAGATTGTGGCCGCCAACGCTAAATCCCGGTAGGGTTTCCAATTCTCTCAGAATTGACTTAAAATGTTGACATCCAGCAGGGGAGATCACTCATGACCCAAAGTTAAGAGTAAGACGTAATTCTCAAAATGATCTAGTCGAATTTATTTAATATTCTTGAAAAACAGAGTATTGTATTTTTTTTTTAATGAAATGGTAGAACTATTTCATTATATGGGTGTGTGTTCAATGTTTTTCTTTCGAAGTTGCACAACATTAATTTCTTGCCACCGATTTAATCAAGTTTTGTTCTTCGGATTTTCAATCAATTTTTATTTCGCTGAATGGTAGATTCTGACAAACCGAGCATAGTAGGTTGCTTCTGTTACTTTATCTTCTTTTTTTTTTATTATTATTTTTACTATACAAAGAAATACTAAGCAAATAATTTCAAGGAAATCAAATGCCACAGACTACTACTTCTTTCTTACTGGCTCCAATCACTTACGATTGGAAATACTCTTTTTTAGTCTTTTTAATTAAGTCAAGTAAGTGTTACTGTTACTAAAACAAAGAAAGAAAATATTGAAATTTAAATCAGTATTAAATTAGTTTATAAAATAAATGCATTCCTTTATGAAACATTCCAATGCATTTTTAGACAAGAATAGAAAAGTGAATATGAAGAAGAACAGGTTAATTTAGGATTTTAGTGTATTTTTAGTCCATAGAATTATTCCCAGCTTTAAAATAAGTGTTAAAGTTTTCACTTTTCATAAATCTGGTGAGTTTTATATATAAAAAAAAAAAGATTAATTTTTACGCGGAAAAAGTACAACCTTTGTTTTGTATTTTTGTTTAAGGTTAAAAAAATAAAATTAAATTTCTTCCCCTATGGTTTCCATTATTTTAGGTTTTAATTTTCATTTTAATTGTTATTCTTTGCTACTTTAATTTAAATATGGCTTTATCCAATATTTATAATTCAAAAGGTAATTAACTGAACTATAAATTTCATTAGAAAAATGCAATTATAACTCACTTTTTGATTGTATCGTGTAGGAGAACATTGTGTCACGGTGATGTGTTTTAAAATTGAAAACAAAAAAGTTGTAAATCTCACTCATATTTACTAAACTTAGAATGGCAAAAATACAGCCACACTTCCTTGAACAAATTTGAAACCAATTTTAATTTGTGTACAATTTATTTTCGTGCAATTTTATTATATTCTCGGTGAACTATTTAAAGTTTGCATAGCAGACAACTTTGAATTGCAGTGCCTTTTTATTACGCTTTTAAATCAGGAAGAAAATAAATAACAGAAAAGCTTAATTTACGAAATAAGCGAAAAGACAAAAAACAAGACTATACTTGCCATTAATTATTTAGTATCATGCTGAAAAAAAATTCATTATAATTTTAAAAAATGTCTTTAAGCATCATGTTTAGTTTATCGTTTCCACGTGCATTTCTCTCTTCGCCATGTTGTTGAATAGTCAGAAATTGACGAAAATTACCGAGTTTTCCCGAATCAAAGACTTGAGTTCGAGAGTAATTTTTCTTTCGTTGTTATATTTATTAATTACTATGCTATATTAATTGATAAGTTAAATCAAATAGACAGCTGATATATATTTTTATAACTATTTCATTTCTCATCCCCTCTTCTTTTTGTTCTCTTTATCTTCAGTAGGTACCACCAAAATGCGATTTTTTTAAATGAATGTAAAATTCGCTACCCACTGTTTTTAGAAAATTTGTCAAAAATCAAGAAATTATCCGATTCAAATAGAATTTTCCGTATTTATTAATGAATGAATATTATATTGAATGGGTTACTTTATTAGGAAGCTTTGTGGAAATATTTTTAGGGGAATCTATTTCACCACCTCAATTTGATATCTCGTGTGTACTTTTTAATTTGGAGGTGTTCATGAAATATTTTTTTTACAGTTAAAAAAAAAAACAAACCCAAAGATGTTACTTCATTAAAAAATTATGCAATATAATTGTTATGAATAATCAAGAGTAGTCTGCCCATGTTTCGTTACTATCTTCTTTGAGAGCTATTTCTGTTTACTGGGACTATAAAAAGACACTATACGCGAACCTTGTATTCTCATTTGAATAAAGCTTTCTTAAAGCCTACACCTGCGTATTTTTATTATTACAGCAATATAATATCAACCGTGAAAAATTCGTCCCTAACCTTGCCAAAAATAATTCGATAAAACTGTTGTATTATTGTGTTTTGTTGACAGTCTTGTTTTGTTTTGTTCTACGACACATGATCAGTAGTCACCTTCAATATTTATTCTTGCTATATATATATATATATATATATATATATATATATATATATATATATATATATATATAAGAAATGTAGCACAAGGCTAAAAAAGGAGAATAATGAAAGCTAGCCTTCAACCTGTCTTATCTTTAAACATAATTAGCCACAATCACTGACCCAAAGAAACTACAAAATACACCAAAACAACACATTCTTACTTACCATTCTTAATACAATTGTCGGAGTTAGCTCCTCCTTTAGTTTCTTAACTCTTCACCAGGGGTCTCTCTCCCCTGGCTATAAATACTAGGTGACCCTTTGCCTCGATCTCTTTTTTTCCTCAGGCCTTGGGGCTTATACCACCTCGCATATGTGAGCTCTCACAGATACAGCGTTTCCCAAATTCTGGGGACACGCTAAGAACAATACACGTACATACGAACACTCACCACAATACACAAAACCACCACACAAACTCATGTAACTGTCCATGTGCTTGTAACTTGTTGTTAATACATATATTTGTTTGTATATGGCTATCGGTCTTGTTTGTTTTCTTTGGACTTATTAAAGTCCAACATTCTCATGTAGCTGGGCCGGCTAGCGGGAAATTTTAACCCACGTGTGTTCTTTACATATTCACCGCCACGGTCCACTACACAATCACCATAATTCCTCTGAATCGCCATGAAGTCCTAACTGGTCCCCATATGTACAATTTGTCGGTGGGTGGGGAGAATAAAAGAACAATTTTAAAGATCTAGACCGGGATGTGTAATGTATCTATATACAAGAAACAGAACAAAATCATGTTAGTGTAGTGGACCGTGGCTGTAATGTTGTTGAGTAGAAGTAGAAGAAACACGTGGGTTAAGATTTTCCTGCTAGCTGGTCCAACTACACAAGAAAGTTGAACTTTTAATTAAGTTCAAAGAATGGAAAGAAAACAAACAAAACACAAGACCGATAATATATGTATACAAATATATATATTAATAACAGGTTACATAGAAACAGTTACAAAAGGAAAAAGTGTGTGTGAATATTATATATGTGCGTTTGTGTATTGTGCTTAGCGTGTTCCCAGCATTTTGGGAAACGCTATCTCTGGTGAGCATTCACATTTTTGAGGTGGTAAGGCTGGAAGCCTGAGGAAAAAGAGAGATTTACCTCAAGGTGTCGGCGCACAGGCCTGAGGGAAAAAGAGAGGGAGGCGAAGGGTCAACGGCTATTTATAGCCAGGGAAGAGAGACCCCTGGTGAAAGGGTTAACGAACTAAAGGGGGAGTTAACTCCGACATTAGTATTAAAGCCCTCACCAATCCGACCTTGTAGCAGAAACATCAGTTAATTGAACAAAATTAATGCAGGACTAAAATAATTGAAAAACACTCAATCGGCCAAATACTCACTCATCCAGACACAACAAATGCGAAATGCCTACACGAAATTCGAAAGGCGTAAGGATCCACAAGAGAACTGATGTCTCTGTCACCTAACTGGGATGGGGAGGGGCATTAAACTAAAGAAAGAGGGACAGAAATAAAAGGGGCTGGTGAACATACATCCCCTAGCTAAGTTAATTTTGTCGAAATAAACGAAGGAGAAAACAAACCCTATTTCGGGCGGAGTCGCCAAAGTTCAACACAGAAAGAACAATATCCTAATGTCTAACTGGCATCAAAATGCTACTCGAAGTCATCTCCTTTCACTCGACAGAGACGCGCAAGACTCACCCACCTTTTGCCAAATTCTGATGGAGGGAGTCGTCGTCTTTCCGTCCTAATATTGACTTAAGTTGATGCTTGAAGAACAGGATCAGTTAGGAAGAGGTAAATTTGTATCCATAGAATTCCTTCTGTCGCGTTGTCCATATCACGACTTGCATAACACCGAGCAAGCAAAAAAACATCCTCCTCGCACGAGTGCACACTTCTATGGGATGGGAAGTTCTTACGGGTGTCTTCCTTCCAGAATTCGCCATTTCCGTTCGGTTGCGAATGCATTCGGTCTAGGAAAGCGATGCGAAGAGTATGTTGACGAATCTCAGCACTAGGCATACCCAGACCGCCTTCAGAATGGTGGAGGTAACAGATCTCCCGACATACCTTGGGAGCCTTGCTTCCCCAAAAGAAGGAGAACAAGACCCTTACTAAACTAATTAGTGTGGACGTATACGGGAGTGGAAGTATGGAGAGTCGGTAAAGGAGAATTAGGTAGATGTGCGAAACATATACTTCCGCCCCAGCTTTAAGGAAGATTCTTTCGGGTTCACAGGCGAGCTGTGAAGTCGACCTTCTCCCACACCTCCGAATCAGATACCGAGTATCTTGACCAGACCGTCCGTCAATAGGAAATGCCCGGGAAGAGAAACTCCTTTCTACGCGCTCAACCGCAAGCTAACAGACTTACCACAATTGATCTTGGCCCCTGTCACTGTCTCGTACTCTCTTTGTCGACTTAATCAATATCGTCTCTGCTTGACACAAGAACCGAGACATCGTCAGTATAGGCAGAATAACTGGCCGAAGTGCTAGCACCAGATTAGGAAATTCCGCGTAGGGCCAGATTCGACTTTAACTTGCGAAGGAAAGATTCCAACGCAAGAAGTAAAACAAAGGTGCAAGTGGACAACTTTGACGAATGGAGTGAGACAATACGAAGGGATCCGATCTTAATCCATTCACTGGGGGACGCATACAGAAATCGGATCCAGATGTGAAAATACGACCCGAAACCGGTTGCGACATTAACAGCCTCCAGAAATCGATGGTGAACCCTATCGAAAGCCTTTTTACTGATCTAAACTGATCAAGCGTACCAAATGAAGGTTGTCCTGAATAATCCTGTCCTTCACAGCACAAGTCTGCTCGGAGCCGATCAGATTAAAGAGGACGACCTGCAAACTGGCTAAGATCTTGGATAAAATCTTTTTTTTTTTTTTTGTTAACCATTTTTCTAGTCCTTTAAGGACTAGAAAAATGGTTAAAAAAAAAAAAAAAAAAAAAGATTTGTAAACTTCTTTTTACAGATCATAAAGTGTTTTTGTAAGAAAAGAACTTAATGAATGAGATCCAATTGGAAAGAAAAAAGAAAAGAAAATCGAACAGATGTATAGAGGACTGCATTTATAAAATTCATCTACTTTTCCATTGCACCATTAATTGTGAAGCAAACTGGATCACTTTAACTTCAGAGTTAAATTGAAGTCTATGATAATTTATCAGTTCTTCAAATAAAACATTCTTTGGAAAGGAACTGATGATTTGTTAAAGTGGAATATAAATCTGATGAGGAAGAATATTCTGATACTTTTTTTAAAAAAAATAAATTAGTAATTTTATGTTAACGTGTACACCATAAAAATTTCCTGTTTATTTTTCAGTATACAAGAATTATATGTACATGTGTATAAATAGAGCTTTTACAACTTTAATTTGTGATAAATATTGGAAGGGGGTAGTTGGTATATATATATATATATATATATATATATATATATATATATGAATGATAATTGTTTATAAGATTGAAGTGTTATGAACAATATTTAGCTTCACATGTGAAAGTCTTGAGTTACTTCCCCATAAAAAAGATGTCATCTATGTCAGTAATGAAAAGTTGTGCAGTGACTTTTTGTAGGCTAACTTGCAATGCAAAATTCTTTCATAATTTATGGATTTTTAGCAGAGATAAGTTGATCACATATGGTATCACAACACCTACAGATCTCGCTTAAACATTATTTTAATTAAGATCTGTGGACGCTGTGATGGCATATATGATATAAATTCACCTAAAACACAGACTATTATTCATCTCATACTGTACATAAAAAGTAGAATAAAATTGAATAATTAAGTCCGTGATTTTGGAGCACAACCCTAGAAATGAACCGAGAAGAAATAGTACTTAGATGTTAACATCCAGCAGGGGAGATCACTCATGACCCAAAGTTAAGAGTAAGACGTAATTCTCAAAATGATCCAGTTGGACTGCATTCGAATTTATTTGATATGCTTGAAATATATTTTTTTTTTACAAAAATGGTAAACATATTTCAGTGTATGTTAACATCCAGCAGGATTAAAGGCCGAAAATTACCTGTCCCATCCCCACTGTTTTTGTCCTTGATCACATCCCTAGTGAAACGTTGAAGTATAGACCCCTTCATCCAGCTGTTGTAGATCAGCCCCAGCAAAGGAACAAAGACTGACGACTGCCTCAAGTACAGTTTGTAAGGAAGACCATCTAATTCCGGGGTTTTGTCCGGGCCAACCAAACCAACCAACCAACCAACCAAACCAACCAACCAACCAACTTCAGCGCTTCCCAGATCTCAAACTTTGTAATGGGAACCTTGCACCCAGTTGATTCAGCCGCCTCGAAGCAGGGAAAGTTGGTCAAATAGGCGTCAAACTGAGCAGCGCTCAGACAGGACTCCTTGATGAACAGATCCTGAAAGTATTCTCGAAAAGCCTCACATATGCCTGCGTTTGTAGTCACGGTCCGCTTATCCAGCAATATGACTTTGGCAATATACACCTTTCAAACCTTTTCTGCATGCAGTTCGCCGGTCATATTCGTCACTATGGAAGACATTTTTTTCTAACCTAGACCTAACAGAGCTTAATCCGTCTTGATAAACAAGGAGGCCAGGTCGGCCCTACCTAAAGCTACTTCCCATCATGAGATTTGATCGCCCTATCAACTTTGGCTTCACATGCAGTTTGCATTGCTAATCTAAATAGATTGAATCGGCGACTATAATCAGCAGAAAACGACCTAACATTGGATTTTATATATCCCGCCACTTATCTCCAACCAAAGCCCCTGTCAATTCCCGTCGTAGCATTAGCAGCAGCTGTTCTTGGAAAATAATGCTGCGTTTATTTTCCAGAAGCCAGCCACCCTAGCCTTAGGCTTACCTAAGTTTACACGAACACGGACAAGCCTATTATCAGTGTAAACTATCGAAAGGAAACTTGGACAACCTTAGAGTACAATGTGGACTCACTTAACTAGTACTTGGTCGATGTAGCTAGAACGCACCACTGAAGCTGAGCAGCCCCTGGTCACAGTACCTCCCGGGGGTGCTCATTAAGGTACTTATCGAAAAGATCAAACTTAGCGATAAAGTCATGAAATGACTTCACGTTCGGGTTGTTAGTACTCGATCTTTCCCCGATACGATCTAAATCGGGGCTAAGGATGGCATTCCAATCCCCCGCTACGACTACTCGACGAGATATCAAAAACAGCTCGATTCGCCGAAACAAACTGGACCTCTCCGCATGGTCACTTGGCGATTAACCCCAATGAGACGAAGAACCTTATGCTTTATAGTAACATCCAGCAGGCAAAGCTTGCTCGCCGGATCTGCGAATGCAAGAGCACGCATTCCAAGACTTGCTCACTAGCCAGCAAAAACCTCCCGAGAGTTCATCATGCTGAATAGAGGACAAACTGCTTAGACAGAATATATTCATGGTCGCTAGTTGAAAATCGGGTGACGCTGGGATATCCGGAGGTAAATCAAGCAAAAAGGGAAAGAAAAAAGGAAGAGGAGAGAGTTAGTAAACTGGATGAAAATTGTTGAAACTCGCAGGAAGATGCATTGAAAAGTTGAGAAGAAAATTAAAAACGAAATGCGTTGAAAAAAAAAATGTTTTGAAATAATTCCAAAGAGAATAGATTCCAAATTTATCTTATCTACTTAGCCTTCTTCGTTCCACAAAGTATCTGACTCCTCCTACCATGCTCTATTTTTACAAGTCAAATCAGACCAAAAAAGGTGTATGATATTCACATGAAGTAGAAAGATTATACTGAATCATGTGCTAGGTCTGCTGCTAGGAAAGTTGGTTCACTGTGTTGTGCTAGACAATTTTTCTTGCCAGAATCTATCTTACACATTTATAAGTCTACCCTTCGTCCATGCATTGAATATTGCTGCCACATCTGATCTGGTACTTCAGCTATGTATTTAGAAATTCTTTGTGACACTAGAATCCCCGAAGGTTTGTCAAATAAAAAAGAGAAATAAATAAATAAGGAAGCGGAAAGAGTCTACTAACTGGATGGTAATTGTTGAAATTACAAAAGATGGATTGAAAAGTTGAGAATAAAATTAAAGCCGAAATGAAAAATCACGTTTTAAAATAATTCCAAGGTGAATAGAACCCAAATTTAACTAGACGGAATTTAGTAAGACTGAACAAAATCAAGACTACTCACTCTTCTCCACTTTCCGCTGATGAGAAAGAGACCATTAAGGTATCCACGCAGATGTCAGATAAAATAAAACCTATGTTGTCGATAAAGAGACCAGGGTGGTCACCGAAATAACATTTAAACACCGCTCTGAACGAATAGTCAGGGAAAGAAACATTTGGTTTTAATCAGCCACCCGGAAGAGAAGTGTCTCTACAGAGATAAGGAGCAGGCTGGCGCGTTCGTTCATTATAATTTCAATGGCATTCGTTCAGAAAAATTTTATACCAAAAAATTAATTCGGATTCCTTTGGATAAAAAGTGATAAAGAAAAATTAATTACTATTTTGGAATGACCATGAAAAAAGCTGTGTTGTCTTGTTGATCGGTAAAAATGCATAGACGGAGGAATGATAAACTTTTGTTTTTAAGGAGATTGGAAATAATTTTCTTTCCTTTTCTTTCCCGATTCTTGAGTGGTTTGGTCGATCGAGAAATCACAGCATGGGACAAACTGATAAAGAAATATTAATAACTGAAAATCCCTTTTCTTTTCACTACGCTATTTGGAAGTTGGATCTATCACACCAGCAATAGGACCGGGCTGAGGTTAGCTGCTGAGAAAGTGGGAGAAGGAAGGAAGAGAGAGAGAGAGAGATTAACATCACGCATATGGATCGATGGTGCGTGATGAGACATAAAGTGAGTTGGAGTTAAGGGGTGACTTGATTCCTCTGACTACTCTCAAAATGGAGGCTGGACAGCCTCAAATCTGGAAAACCACTTGAGTAAATGCATTTTGAGAATATGGAATTTTAGAAAAAGGTTGCTAAGGATAGAAAATAACCGAACCCACACCCTAATCAACCCCACCCCTGCCGAACACAGGACTCCATATAAGTCTGAGATTTGGACAACGTGTACAGACTCCTCACACTACTGCTACAGGAATCCACATCGTGACCTCCTGATTAAGATATTGGGTTCTTTTTGTATAGCTCCCAGTTGTCGAACCGTCTTCACTTCAGTTTGCTTCATCAAGGGCATCTCACCCTCTGAAAGTAGTACCATGCTTACCATCACGATATCCTCGACAAACAAGTCAAGCATTAACGAATCAGCTAGATGGTAAACACAATGGTCTGAAGTTATTTGAGGACCGACTCGTAGGGTGACATTATTGGTTACCATTGACCAGGATCGACCAGCGGGGTTACATCTTGACAAAATGCAAAGAAAAATCTGCAATGTTATTGATCCTGACCTGGAATCTCAGATTTTGTCACATTCCCGCCAACGTAATATAACTTCCCTGTGCCCTTTTTTATAAACATTTTCATGATAATTGCTTCAATGAGCTCTCCTGCGTTTTACATCGACTTTTTACGAAGATTGGCAGTAAGTTCCCATCATGTTATAGTTGAAATGGCTACTAAGAAACAAGATTTACTAACTGCACGCGCTTACATAAAAGGTGGTTACACTGGACTCCCAATTGCTTCAATGAGCTCTCCTGCGTTTTACATCGACTTTTTACGAAGATTGGCAGTAAGTTCCCATCATGTTATAGTTGAAATGGCTACTAAGAAACAAGATTTACTAACTGCACGCGCTTACATAAAAGGTGGTTACACTGGACTCCAAGAGTTTAACTAGGTAGACAGTTAGGAGTGGTACTAATTATAGCGGAGCGCAGATTCATGTTTTATAATAAGGAGATGAGTATCGTCTCTGCGCTGGACTAACGTTTTGTATTCACTTTTCGGGAGGGGAATAAAACTAATTTCATCTTGACTATGTATAGAGACGCGAAATAAATAAGTTTCCTTTCCATTTCGCATGCGTGTATTCGTTATTGCCAACCTCCGCCTTTAGGTATTGGCAGCAATCGTCAATTCCTGTCGAAGGAAATCAGTGCATATCAACCGCATTTATGCAGAACTGACCTTTCCAGACCACTGCGACTACTAACACGCGCTACCAGACGTGGTAGTAGGACCTCTATACATGACCTTCCACCGTATCTAATGAATATTGGTTGTAAATAAAAAAAACTAAAAAAAAAAACTATATTAACTAACCTTAGTTTAGCTTAGCATGAAGCGACAAATATAGGAAACTTGGAGACAACATTTACAAAAAGTTAACGATTTCTTTTTATGGCACGAAGCATATCATTTTATGATTTATTTTTGCTTTTTGATGACTATAAAATAATTTTGAGACTTCATCTTCGTGGTGTTATGTTAAACTTTAACTACCTTTATTTCGAATTCCAGTCAGATCCATTACATTCACTTACGTGCTAATACCCTTGGAAAAGGTGTGTCTCCTCATCTTAAGCTATGGGTAAATATCAGGACAGACCGGGTTCTATAGCCTTGGATGGTAAGTGGTCTACCGCAGAAAGAAATGGCAACCTACTGCAGGAAAAAATATGCCTCATCAGTCATGTATCGAAAGACACATGATCGCCTAAGCGTGTATCACGCATGTCACATAACTGACTGGCCTTTATTTCTTGCCTTTCTTTATAAAAGTCCAGCTAGGAAGTCTTTGGTTGTCTATAAAAAAAAGTATAACGAAAAGATTTATCATCTTTTTCATTTGTATTGTCGAATATGTTAAAAACTCCCTTGAACTTTATTTACTTTTTATTTTTTATCTTCTATTCTTTACCCGTTACTAACATGACTAATATGATTTGTACCTGACACATCATATCATTCAACTATTATCTATATCGAAACAAACCTTTTTTTTGTAAAGGTATCCTTTGTATTTTCTTCTATCTTAAATTCTGATACTTAAAATTAAAAAAAAAATAATCAAGATCTACGTTGTTTGCCTTTAATTTCTTGTATAATTTTCCATATAAAGTTTTATACGAAAGTGCATTAGACAGCTTTAATCAAATAAATTTAGCCGACACAAACTGATGAAAAACGTTTTAACTGCTGAAACGTTTTCTACGAAAGTGTATAGGACAAATTTAATCAAATGAATTTGGTTCCACACAAACTGATCAAAACATTTTAAACCGGTCATAATTCTTAATTGCTTGGGACCTAGTTATTTTGGTGTGAAGTTATATTGCCGAAATATATCGCCAGCCACTCCTGGATAATCATGTGATGATCATCATCACACACAAGTGGGTGTTGCAATCCACCCACGCACAATATATTTTTCCAGTTCGTGACTAAGTCAAGTTTCCCGCCAAAGGGCTCTGATCCTGTCACATGATTACGTATCTATATAAACAAACACAAGTTTGTCTCTTCCTCTTTTTTCCTTCAGGCCTCGTGCCGAATTTTACCTCGCGTGGAGGTGAGGTAAACCTCTCTTTCTTCTCTATTCTTGCTGCAACATGTAGTCCAAGAGAATTATCGTCTTGACCTTGCGGTCAGACGTTAAAGAACATTGCCAACATACACGTACGTACGAACATTCACTACGGACACACATACAACGTTCACACAGACACACAAACACAATGTTATCTGTCTATGTGCTTTGTAAATGTTTTGTTTAATATATATATATATATATATATATATATATCCAAGTCCAACATTTTATTGTATCTGGATCTCCTTACAGCAGGAAATATAAACGGACGCGTTTTCTTTACATCTTCACCCACGGTCCTCTACATCATGGTGACCGCCGACGTGATTTTGCGAAGGAAAGCCAATAGTTAACATAATGGTCCACTACAATCATTATTTTCACCGCTTTCTTCACAATCGAATTCTGCTTTACTCCCAGATTCATTCAGTCAGTTATGTGCCATGCGTGATACGCGCTTAAGCGATCATGTATCTTTCGATACATGATTAACGAGTAGGTTGCCATTTCTTTCTGCGGTAGACCAGTTGCTATCCAAGACTATACATGTCCTGCTATTTAGTTGGGAGGGGGGAGAAGATGATTTATATACCTTTCCCAAGAATTGGAATTCGAACTCGGCTCTCCGATTTTTCAATCCGAGTCGCTATCTATTACTCCTCCTCCGATTCATTACCAGAATAAAAAGACCCAGAACAAGGAAATTTTTGAAGTTATATCTCATCAGTGGCTTCCGATTCGTTAAAAAATTTAATAACTTCAATCATGTGAATAGTCATGTAAACATATTCTTGCGTTTTAGTATCTTAAACCTGATTGGTTATAATTCTTGAGATAACTTCAAGTACATTTATAAATATTGATTGTGATCTTTCTCTCATTCTGCTTTGGAGATAAGAAGTGTGGGTAAAAAGACGTTAACGAAAGAGGAAGATATAAACGGCACAAAAAGAATAAGAAACGAAAGAAAGAAAGAAAAAAAGAAAAGAAAGAAAGAAGCGGAATACAGAACAACGCCGAGAATATGAGTCGGCGGAGATGAAATGCAAATGGTTTTCGTTTACAGATTTTTTATTTAGACATTTAGACAAATAAAAGAAGCATCTGTCAGTCTACCACTGTAATAAGTATCGCTTGTTGCTACTTGGCAAAATGTTCAACTATTTCTACCAGCAGAACCGGTGTCATGTGGTCAGCTATTGTTATTACATTTTCGTTTTTATTTTTTTAAAACTCAAGGTCACCAGGTATTTTTCAACAGGTTAAACTGAATTTCGAGCCCATAAATAACCCGTTTTAATACTTTTAGCATATCACTTTAACATCTTCTCTCCTCGGCTGGTTTAGAAGGAAATGTGTTAATGTGATCCCTCTGGTGTGCTGAAATTATTCCTATCATCATGATGAAAAGGATCACTTAAACCTCAGCTTTAAATTAAGGTGGTGAGACCTATGTTAAAGCGATCTCTTTCAGTGGATGTTTAAGATGATACCTATCATCATGACAAAAGGAATCATTTTAACATACCCCACCAGGTTGGTTTAGGTGAAAGGATGTTTAAATTCAGTATGCATTAGATCTTATGGCTGACAACACGCTCCTCTGCATATGGAAGACTCGTTACCGGGCTTTTAAAAGTATAAACATCGTCTTAACCCCGAAATTATGTAGGTATATTATTATTATTATTATAAATAAATGAAATATAAAACAATAATAATAACGAAAAATGTAAATAAAATAAAATAAAACAATAAGAATAAAAACGTTGTATAAAATAAATTAAATAAAAATCAAAAATAATAAAAATACTCCCAACTAGCAACAAAAACTGTTCCTGTCAGAAACACGGACAACCCCCCAAAAGACGTTAAATTCAATCTCTTCACCACGAACCTTGGTACGGACAACATGTGTCCGACGTCTTTTTGTGATATGTCTTGTAATACTATGGAGTAAATTCTCCCTTTTATCACAATTATAACCTAAAAAATACACACACCAATCAATACACACAAAAGTATAAATGTTATGAAATTAGCATACAATTTACCATCCTTTTCATGTTATTTGTATACGTTTTATTTCCTGTCAAGTATGCTTTTCTCTCCGTGAACACAAGGCTAATTTCTACTGCTATGATGTGTGTGAACACCCATAACATTATGGTGACCGTCGACGCGTACAAGAAAAACAACCTATTCATCCACATCATTTGTCGACTCCCGGCGTGTATAAAAACCAACTACATCATTCATTTTGGTGGCTGACCTTAAAAACAACATACTATCCTGCACATCATTTTGTTGATACCTGAAGTCCAAAAACCTTATTATTCACCACAACCTCTGGAAAAAACCGACGCTCAAAAAGAAACCAACCACAATATTTGGTGAAAACGACGAAAAAAAAAAATAAATAAAAATAAAATAAAAAAAATACCCAGGCGAAGGAGCAAAAACAAGTAAGCATTTCTCTTTTTATCCACTTTTTTATTTGCATACACTCACGACAGGGAAAGAGACAATATAGTTTCCGTTAAAATTCCGGAATTTATGAAAATACCTTCAAATGGTTGGTTAGCAAAATGTGAAAGTTTGCCAATCTGTATAATCTTATACCACCTCCAAACAAATGGAATAACAATGCCAGCATAAAAAATAACAACAACGATAATGGCTAAAACAAAACAAAACAAAAAACGAACTGGATAAACGTCCTACAAATTGAAATGAGAAATATCACCATCACTGGAACCCAAATACAACCTCTAAAAACCACGAATAGAACCTAACAGTTCTACCGCTACTAAAAATAATAAAAAAAAAACATTATACAATTTTTTGAAGGATGACTAAGCTGAAAATATCACTCCTTTATGAAGGACCGTTACACTCAGCTAAGTAATCCTCCGTACTCTGGATACTATACCAGAATACCTAATAACAGAAAATTCCTCAAAATAACAAATAAAACAAAACAACAATAACAAAAAAAAACACTTCACAGTAGTTACTGAGAGATCAAAAATGACACTAAAAACAATAGCATGAAACATAAAAAAATTACTCCTTGAACAAACCGAAACTGCTGAACACTCTTCAAAACAACCACCTCAACAAATATAACAATAAAAAAAACCCACAACTACACAGTCCAGAAGGAGTGTTCATACCCCCCCCCAAAAAAAAACACAATTACTATTTTATTTTAAATAGGCATCCATCACTACCAATTAGCTCCGCTAATTTGGTGGGGATGTGATGTAGGGATATTATTATTATTAATAATATAAATGAATAAAAATGAAATATAAAATAATAATAATAATAATGAAAATTATAAATAAAATAAAACAATAACATAAAAACGTTGTATAAAAGAAATTAAATAAAAATAAAAAATAATAAAAATACTCCCAACAAAAACTGTTTCTGACGGAAACACAGACATCCCGCCAAAAGACGTTAAATTCAATCTCTTCACCACGAACCTTGGTACGGACAACACTTGTGTCACTTCTCTTTGTGATATGCCTTGTAATAATACGGAGTAAATTCTCCATGAACCATAAACAATTGTAACCTAAAAAATACACACACCAATTCACACAAAAAATATAAATAAATTTTATGAAATTACCATAAAATTTACCATGCTCTTTCTGTTATTTGTGTACATTTTATTTCCTGTCAAATGTTTTTTATCTCTGTGAACTCAAGGCTAATTTCTACCACTATGATGTGAATGAACACCCATAACGTCTTTTTTTTTTTTTTTAAGAATACCAACAATAATTTATGTGGCTTGATAGATTTGGTGATAATACATTTAAAATATATTTATTTATATGAAGGAACTATATTTTCATTAAGAAATTAATACCTATATATTTCCTAATTTCTTTCATCATCAGGGTGTGTCGATAGGACGGATCCTCACTATTCTTTCTCTCCAGTCTTCACGGTTATTCATCGTTCAGGTTGGCAACACGTGTCATTCACATATTTGACAGTTATATGTTTTGAATGGTTGGCCAATGCTAGTGTGTTCATGGTTTGGTGTCCACAACAGCATGTCACTGATAAGCTTATCATTACTTATCATTATTACCTACTTATAATATATTATATACTTATATTATATACTTATCATTATATATTATATACTTATCATTACTTCTTCACGAATGTCCCGCAAATCTTGTTCTTCCTTCTTGAATGACCTGTGGAATGGGAGGTAGATGGTTATAGAACTGTTTTTTTTTATATTTTATTTTTGTAGTGTGCTGTTTCCAGGATATAAATCTTGTACATCCTTGTGTACGTGCTTTCTAACTTATTTACCAATCTTTTTGTTTTGTTTTTGCCAATGTTCATTCAATGTTATTGCAGAGCAAGTGAGATACGGCTTAGAAACATCCTTGTTATCCAGTACAGAAGATTTCCAAATTATCGAGAGTCTGTTCATTGTCGTCGAAGCCTTGCTAATCGGAATGTCGACATCACTTTTGGTTGGTTGATCTTGTTTAGCTGCATATCAACCTCTATTGGTTATTTAAGGCTGAAATCTAAATATTTTGAACACAATTTAATGACTTCAATTAAATATATTTTGAACGCACTTGTATACGTTGAACTACAGATAAAATGTATTGTTACTAATTTTACCATAAAATGTATTGCTGGTCATTTTGCTTTAAAATTGTATTGTTGATAATTTTTTTAAATAAAATATTGCTGGTGTTTTTACTATACAAATGTATTTTTATACTTTCATAGCGTTTTGTTTGGGGTTCACTATTTCCCATAACTGGGAACCTAACAAGTGCTACCACCCTGAGTCAGGGCGGACCTGGGAACAACAGCAATTAAGGGATGGTTTCATGGTCTTCAAAACATCCAATCTCCCGATCAGAGGCGTTACTGTTGGATGTAAGTTTAACGTCACATCCAAGAATATCCACATCACTTTTAATGGAAGAGATGTTACTTTCAAGATAAATGAAATGATTGATCATTTTAATGGCTTGCCGGACAGGGAAATGATGAATCCTTCTTGATTGAAGCATATAAACTTTGTTTTGTCTGTATTTACAACAAGACCTAATTTCTTTATTTTTTCTAAATTACAATGGTTTATGATTAAACTTCTTCAACTCCACCGTTTAGACTGATTTGTTGGGTGAAGATGTTCAGTTGAAAAAATTCTTGTCGGTGGATGATTTTACAGTGACCTTTTATTAAATTCATTAACATATGAACAACAAAAAAAATCAAATTACAAAATGATCTAGAAAATCGTCCATGTCCCGTTTTTCTTTTTCAATAATTTCACCTCAAGCAAGGCGATAATGCCACTAGGACGCAGGGGTTTACAAGAAGTGAAAAGATAATGAAAAGACTTAAGTGAGGAGAAGTGAGGAAAGGACAATCAAGAAGACAGAAGATGGCGATCGACGTTTTTTAAAATTGTAGTTGGCAGTGAAGCAAGAAATCGGAAGGGAGTTCCACAGGTGAGAAGTGCGAGAAAAAAAATCCTGTTAGAATAGAAGTGGCGGTTGCATCTATCTAGTTCAACAGTAAAACGGTGAGACCTAGTTGCTAATCCAGTAGCACGTTTAAATATATATAGTCGAGGCTCTAAGGAAAAAGCGCATCCGAATAGTGGCCATGAAAATAATTGTAGAAAAGACAAAGGGAAGCCACATCAAGTTTGTGAGAAAGTGACTGAAGTCTAGATGCTAGGGCAGGATCGATTATATTACAGACCTTCTGTGAATTTTCTCAAGAAACTTGAGTTTATATAGCAGTTACAGCTGACCAGATATATCAGCAACATTCAATGCACAGACGAATGGTAGATTTATGTTGTGGATTCTGAGATGAATTCGGTCTCCAAGGAATGACAAACGCAATAATTAAATATAAGAAATAAAATGTATTTACACAATCATACAAAGATTAATACTGTTAGTAAGTCCAGGAGCGCGGTTAGTAGCAAATACAGATGGATATATACAGTCTCGAAGCAGGACTTCCTTAGAGTCTACGTGCTTGTAACTGACTTCTACAAGAGGCTACCTCTCTCTATCCCCGTTCGTATATTCTCTCTCTCTCTCTCGCCGTATATCCTCTCTCACTGACTGTCTAACTCTGGGTATTTAACGGCAGTACTCCAAGTAACACTGGTAGAGTCCACTTATATGAAAAGGGGAGGACCCCATAACAATTTATAAATGTGCAAGATAGATTTTGACGAGAAAAATTGTCTGGCATGACACAATGAACCAACATTCCTACCAGTAAACGTAGCCATTGATTCAATAAAATCACTCCACTTCATGTTGGTGGCAATCGAGAGTCCAAGAAGGCGAAAAGTGTTGTACTCCTTGAGTTTATCACCGGTCATTTTAATGGCAGGTAAAAAAGGTTATCTGTGGTGATTAAATGAAAGTAGTTTCGCTTTGGAGTCGTTAAAATTTACAAGCCATTTCTTAACCACTGATTAGAGGTCGTTCTCAAGAGCAGTTGCCAGTTTTACTTTATTGGATCAATTGCAAGCGTCAGTTCTATTCTAATAGTTTCCTTTCTCGCACTTCTTGACTGTGGAACTCCATTCCGATTTCTTGCTTCCCTGACACCTACAGTCTTCAAAAATTTGAATGCAATGCCAATAGCCATCTTCTGTCTCCCTGAATCCTGTTTCTTTATTGTCCCTTTTTTTCACTTCTCCTCACTAAAGTCTTCACATTCTCTTTTGCTCCCCGTAATTCCCTTCATCCTATTATTAGGACCTTGCTTGAAAAAAAAAATAATAGAATATACGGTTGCATCAAGCTACTTCAACAGTAAAAACGGTGAGACCTAATTGCCAATCTAGTAGCACGTTTAAATTCATGCAGTTGAGACACAAAGAAAAAAAAAGCTGATCGAAACAGTTGCCATAAAAAATATCTATAGAAAAGACTGACGGAAACAACGTGACGTCGGTGAGAAATTGACTGAAGTCTAGATGCTAGGTCAGGATTGATTACATTTCAGAGGCTTCTGTGAATTTTCTCAAGAATCTCGAGATATATAGCAGGAGCAGCAGACCAGATAAGACAGCAACACTCAATGCACGAACGAATGGTAGATTTATAAATGTGCAAAATGATTCTGACGAGAAAAAATTCTGGCACAACACAGTGGACCAACTTTCCTAGCAGTAGACCTAGCAATTGATTCAATATAATCACTTCACTTAATGTCAGCGGGAAACATGAACCCAAGAAGGCGCAGCGTGTTGTTCTCCTGGAGTTTAGCATCAGTCATGTTGATGGCAGGCTAAAAAGGTTCTGTGTAGTGAGTAAATGAAAGCGGTTTTCTTTTGGAGTCGTTAAAATTTACAAGCCATTCCTTGATACAGTTAACCATTGATTGGAGGTCCTTTTCAAAAGCAGTTACCAGGTTTACTTTGTCAGATCTGTCAGACTTGCTACTAAGAGTAAATAGTTTTGTCATCAGCATAATGGCATTACTAGGACCAATGGATGTTATTTGACGGTGCTCAACTACTATCTAAATAATAGAATTAACAGCATTAATTCCAGTTAACAAAAAAGACATTGCTGCAACGTTATACTGAGGTTGCAAACTGTTTTTTGTAGACTCCTCACAACGCAACCGGGACGGCACCTTGCAACATTGCAAATACGTTGCCTTGTAATATTTAGCTTAACAGAAAATGGATAATAAATTCCAGGAAGATATTCAGTCAGTTAAGTTCCACACGTGATATACGCTTGGGCGAATATGTCTATTTCGATTCATGACTGACTAAACAGAACATTTTTTCGCTGTAGGTTGCCGTTTCTTTCTGCAGTTGACTGTTTGCCAATCAAGGTTATAAGACCCTGTTTTTTTCCTGCTAGTCAACACATAGCTGGGTAGAGAAGAGATGGATTCATACCTTTCCCAAACGTATTTGCGCGTAAGTGAATGTAACGAACCTGGCTGGAATTCGAACTCGGCTCTCTGATTTATCATGTTGAACCGTTTTCTATTACACCACACCACACATTCTCAATTTAAAAAAAATGCAAAAAGGAATTTGAGAACTTCTAAACATACTGTTAAGGGCAGAAAAAAGTATTCTGATATTATAATTCACCAGTGAGGAATTTTTTTTAGCTAAAGCATTTCGCAACGTTTCCATAATGTTGTGACAACGTTGGGAACGAACAGTCAGTTTGGGGTCAGGAAAATGGTTGATACCAACGTTACAGTAGCGCTGTCAGACGTCACCTATCTCCCAAACAAAATACAACTTATCTGCAACTTTGCAAGAACATCCCATAGTAGCTGGGAAACCCCATTATGCACTAGAAAAAAAAACTTATCTAACGATGTAGTTGATCGTCGAGGTTCCATATTGGGTCCTTCATGGCACTGCTAGGAGCAATGGAGGTTATTTTACGGGGTTCAACTGCTTTCCAACATAGAACCAGCAGCAAGGCGTAATCCCTATAATGAACTTTTGGGAGGGCATAAGTTCAGAGTGAACATAAATTACCTCAGCTGGAATTTGAACTAGTTCATTTTTTGTGCTGTGAACCGGTAGGTCAAGTACATACCTCAACGAGGAATGAGGGTGAGTATACAAAAACTGAAAAGAGGACACTAAGATTATTGTTTACCGTTCGTCGTTATTTTATCTCGGCTGAACAAATAAAGCATTTTTGGCCTTAGTCTTAATTCATGATAAGAAACACGTTGCCATATTTAAGCTTATCAGATAAATAAATACATAAAAAAAGCAAAAAAGAACGAATTACTTTTAAATGGGACTATAAACTATAAATATCTGTGGAGCTAAGGAAACAGAATCCGATTCGAGATTAATGTTTTGTTTTTTCTATTAGGATTAAAAAGTTGTTGGGTTTACCAAACATCTGTGGGCGGCTTCGGTAGTATCTGCCGTCGGTACAGATAATTTGAAAACATTTGAAATAGAAAATTAAAGAAAGCTAGGAAGAAGTCGGAGGAACATAAATGAAGTTCTTTTTTTGAAAGGGAGCATGTTATGTGTAGAAATGCGTTACATGCCTTTCCCCTGACCCTGAAAAGGAAAGCTAGTGGATGCTACAAAATCTGCCTTTACTCATAAATCCAGCACGTTGTGATGCAAATTGCTTTGTTTACCTTAGCGTCAGGAAATTTTTCTTTTGGTGGTGTCTACACGGAGTCTGTTCTCTGTACATACAGGGCTTCACTGAGTGACCGTTAAGAGTCACATGGTCACCTAAGTGCGATACATATTAATCGCAGAAGAGGAAGGAAATTTAACCCAACTCAATATTCCTTTTTGAGTTGAACAGAAAGAAACTCTAAAGCGTATAATGTCAGTCATTAGATGTCTTGGGATTAGCTTAGTATGGTACAATGCTAAATCGGAAGACTGTTGTTATAGCCTGCTTCAAATTAGATCTATTTTTGATTCACTCTACATCAAAACCTGTCTAAAAAGACAAAGGTAAAAATAAAGAAATCGTCCTCAGCTCACAGAATAAATCCCCCGCCCAAATAAATAAAATAAAAAGTAAAATGAAATATAAAACAAGCCAATCATGAATGTTGCCGCTAACACCCCCCCCAAAAAAAAAGCGTAATAAAAACCGCTGAGTTCAACCGCCTGCTTTTAAGGACGCCGCTCACGGCACAGTGAGGAGTCACGGCACAGTGAGGAGTCACGGCACAGTGAGGAGTCACGGCACAGTGAGGAGTCACGGACGAGCGGGCTGGCTGTCACCGTTACCACCAGTGACCTCGGTCAACTGATCAGACACAAGCATCGGCACCAGGCTCTGACTCCTCATCCTCCAGATTACTTTCCGCGCCCACAAAATCGACATTCCATCTTGATCCTCTATATCGGCAATACAAGGAATTTGATCTTAACAATTCCTGTCATCTTTTCTTTCCGCCTCGTCGTTTCGTTCGTTTCTTCGCTCATGCTACTATACGCGTTTTAACACTGTGTTGTGCCAGTTTCACAGAAAGCTTGCTTTGAAACTCATTAGTCAAAACCACCAGATTTTACCTGGTCTAAAAGCACCGACTTCTGATACCAGCAGAAAATAAGCAGCTTTTCCAGTCGCAACATACGTTCAAAAGCCAAAGTATTGTTTGTTCCAAGCAACCGATAGCGAAACATTTGCTCATGTGAATTGACAACTGACGTCTCAGATAAAAGAACACTCTTTCTTATTAACCATTCTGTATTATAAGCGGCTGAAGAGAAGAGAACCTTAAGTATTTAACATTTGTCGATCCAGGTAACATTCAGGGAATTTCGGACTGAAGCCGGTTTTTAATCTACGGGGGTAGTTTGCTCCTGTTTCTCTGACCCTGTCTAGAGATATTTCATCCAGGTTTTATTTTATACTGCTCACTTATTTCTGGCACCATTTCCACTGAAAAACTTTTTAAAGAAAAAGATTTTAGAAATTTCAACCGACGATAACGCTAACTCTTCGGTCAATGATGCCTAATGTTTCCTGTATGGTAACAGTTATTTTTACCATTACCGTCACTAACAGGTTCCAGGTCCACGAGTGTTGAAACTTTACTAAAAATGAGAATTGCAACGAACCGTTGAATGTGGAGGATTATAGCCTGCTATTCGGGGAATTATTCTATGGTCTACGGAGAACTGAGACCCACTGAAGAGATACAAGGACAAATTGAAAAGCACCCTCATCTTCTGGGGATTCGATCACCATCGATGGGAAACAGGCAGCTAAGATGGCGTTACAGAAGTACATGATTTATCGGGAAACTTTCTGCGTCGAATTCGGTCGCAGAAAAAGAATAGAGGAAAAGAAGCAAATCTGCAAGTCCAAAGTCACCGCCAACTAAAGTCGATGTGGAAAATCACGCCTCTTTTGCATAGATTCTTCACTAACCACGTAAAGGACTATAACTATTGGTTCACAAAATTTTATATCCCATTACCATAAAAATCATGTCCGCGTGCCGTTGAATAATCAGAGTACAAAAATAGGCCTGTCTATTCTATCCTATTCATAATCTAATGAAGTTACTGCACTAAATCCACCAAACTACTATACTGTACCTATTCTTCATTGAAATAGTAACAATTAGAAATTGGGACATTAATTATAACTGAATTAGCAATAAAACTAATAAGAAAGTGGATATGATAATTTTTGTTTCAGTTAAACTCTCATTGCATGGATTTGTATGGGGCCACGTGAGGACGATATCGGCATTGTCTTTCATGTTACATATTGTCGAAAACCCTGCTTCACATAAGTATGTGGTTCGAAAAAGAAGAATATTTAGGTCACTTTGTACCAGCTTTGGGTACATATCGCTTTTTCTTTTGGACATACAATATATATTTTTTCTAAACAACTTCTCCGTTAACAATGATCGACCACGATTAAAAGTTTCATGCGTTTTCAGGCAGTTGACAATTGACAATTGACTATTTTTTGTGAAAATGGGTATTTTATACGCCCACCCTCGGCTTGCTCAAGATTTTACAACGAGGGTAGATGATATGTGCATAATATGCACACAACGAAGGGGGTGGTGGTGGAAATATCGAAGCTTTGGGAAAAGAAAAAAGTGTTGTTAGGCAACAAGCCAAACAAATGTTATTAAATAACACAGACAAGGTTTATCTATTTAACTTTTAATATTGTCTGTCCAACTTCCGACTCGGGTATCTTACATCAAGATTAAAAATGATTAGCTGCACATTTGAGTACTTTCGAGTGTTGCTACAGTCGTTATCAAGAATTGTGATTGATCACCATGTTTAACATATATCGACAAATCCAGCGTTTTTAGATTGCTGGAATTAGAATTTAAATCAGTTAAAGACAACGTCATCTGCAATGGTCAAACTGAATATATATATATATATATATATATATATATATATATATATATATATATATATATATATGTGTGTGGGAGAATATGATTTTTATTTATTAACAATGTTAGGTAAATTAAGTGGAAACATTTTGAGTGACACAGTTCATTCTTTCGGACTTCATCGGACTGGTATTTATCAACCTCCCCACAAGGCAGGATGTGGCACAAGGCCGATTTTTATATGGGACGAATCCGAGCCCGTAGATTCGGGCAAAAATTCCTCGTAGACCGGCATACATGGGGTCGGGTTTGTCTACTTCATCGGACTAAAGTAATGTTTTTGCTGATGGAGCTATATATGCGTAGGGATGGGAGGGGAAATATAAAAAAAGCAAGCGTTGGTTATAATTATACGTAGACAGGAAACGCCGAAAATTTGGAACGCTGAAATTTTAAACTTTTAAATTCATTTTTTGGTATGTAGCCTAGCCGATTTAATTCAGTTTCTTCATGCTTTTGCTTTATCCCATTTATTATTAAGTATCCCACATTGTGATAATAGAAGATTTGCCAAGGAATGTTATATGTTGTAAGAACCTAGACGCAAATTTACTGTGGATGATCTAGAGGTCAAAGTATATTTTGATACACTTTTGCCTTAGCAATTTTCTTTCTTTTTTGATTAAAGCAACATTTTTTAAATTGAAATTATCGTAAGTCTTATTACACTGAACAACTAATGCATTAAGCGTGTTATTTTGTAAAAGATCCCTTTTGTGTTTATATAATATTTTATTTAAATTCCTAGAGGTTTCTCCAATGTATTCCTTGTGGCAATTATTATTTTTGTACCAAAAGAAATCGTTCATCAAATTTGTTAGTCACCATAAAATCTCGTTTACTCTACGAAGAACTAAGCTGTAAGCAAATATATTTAAAATTATGAAAGGTATGTTATATCGAGCAAAAAGTGGGTAATCGAATGACAGAATAGAAAAACTAAAAATTCTTAATGACGCATTTTTTTTCCTATAAAAGGAACTTCTTCAGATTAATAATAGTTTTATCGTTGAAATTAGTCTTCTATATAAACTGTAACCATTTTTTGTTGTATTTCCAACCCTTTCCCTATTTTTCATGTATAAAACTGATTCCATCAATAAAAACTGTTCGTAATCTGAAGAAAGTCGTCTTTGGAACAAAACGCGTCACTAAAAAAATTTTATTTTTGTTATTTTGTCATTCAATTACACTTATCTATGTACAAATAAAATAAACACTGAAAGAAAAAATGTTCTCCACAATTATTTGTTAAGGTAAAAGGTACATAGGGAACTTGTTTTTCCTGAACTGTCTCGGAGTAGACTTCAGCATTGTTGAAATTAGCGAGAATACTTAGCAGATTGATAGAGGTTTAAGTGTGGTGGTTAACAAGCTATTTGTTAAAACATATTTATTCAACCATTTTGTTTGTTTGCATGATTTAGCGTAGATGTTTTCCCACCTATTTGTTACATGGTCGTAATTGGGATAGAAACGAGTTTCCTTGCTTCCTTTTATTTTTATACCTAACGCATGGATAATAAATCTTCGAAAACAAGTATTTTAAGTAGGCAATAAGGTAAAATAAAACAAAAACCTATTTAAATGTGGACAGTAATTAAACAGTAAACATTGCTTTCAACTTCCTAGTCACAAGACCTGAATGTAAAACAATAGGTTTGTGTGCAAATTTCTCTGTAGTAGACTGTACTTCATGTGAAAGGAATCCAATTAAAAATATTCCGATAGAAATGGAAACTATGCTACCAAAAGTATATGTATATAGGTAGCAATAGAATTAAACAGTTTATTTCTATCAAGCACCATTGTTCGACGCAAAGACGTAAGTTCATCGTAGAAAACATTGAACGTAATTATTACCATGTTCTATATACCCGTGTAAAATTCGAATTCTTTCCACACCATTTCTAGGTTACGATGTCAATGATTACATTAAACATGCGCAAATCAAAATTATCATGTCATTATTAGAAGTCTAATTTAATGAAAAAATATTAATCCAATTCGTTTTCGATGTCGACAGTTACATAGATGCTATTTCGTGCTTTCATATGAATGTCATGAATGGTGCCAAAATCGTTCAAAAATATTATACTCAGCTGCAATTCGATTCACTCTATATGCCGGGCGGATGTGAGCGCTAAGAAAGCAAAACCCAAGATAAAAAAAGTCGTCTTCTTTACAGGGGCTCCGAGCATCACATCCTGTCTATAAAACAAATCCCCGCAAAAATCTAAAATATAATAGCCAATCAAGAACGTTGCCGCTCCTGACCCTCCCCGCCTAAAAACAAATGCGCTTGGAATCACCAACTTCACTTAAAAGAAAGACCCTCATAAATGATTGACACAGTACCAGGCCAACAGGTCAGCTATCGACTTCGGATCTTGTCGTCACTATCATAACCGCCCCTCTCGTCGTCATCACCGTTAACACTTCGGTCAGTCCACTATAACGCTAACCAGATTCCTGATTCCATACGACTCTTCACACGCAGAATGCGGATGACAGGCCAGCTTTTTTCACCAGGTCTCTCACGATATCACCGCCGTGATTTCTAATAGCTCGACACCTTCACTGTGACTCTCGTCGTCACCACCATGACCTCAGACACCGATCTTCTACCCACACCCGGTTTCACCCTTACGCCTAATCGCTTCCCTTACTAATGTCAACTAATGAACTACATATAAACAATTTTTTATTTTTTAGCACAATTATGTATATATTCTGAAAATTGATCAATACGCGTTATTGAAACTTTAATGCTTGTTCGTTCTTTCCTTTGCAACCATACGCTCGTTATAACAAAACTATTTAAATTGTCCGTTGTATACACCTGCTAAGATCTGATGGTTATAAATGGTCTCGAACAAGCTTATGGATCTTGGCGAGGATAACCCTTTTTCGAAACTTGTGAACTGGGTTACAAAATTACAAAGAACAATACTAAATAACAGAAACCATATCACTTGAGAACTTTCAACAATAGCAACAATTAAAATGGATAGCACATGTAACTCAAAGAGAAAATAATGACCTAATCAAGATGTTGACATTCCACGCTACTTCAGATAAAAGGTTAGGAAGGAAATCCCAATCAATACGGGAAAAGCGATAAACTCTAGTTAACTTCGAAAACCTATTTTCCTGAAAAGATTGTTTTAAGAGAAAGATTTTTATAAATTTCAAGAAGTACTAGAAGCTCGATCAGTGAATGCCAAATGTTTCCTTATAAGGAAACTTTTTATATTACCATTATCATTTGAGAGTTTCAAGTTTATGCATGAATCAAAATTATCATGGCGTTAATAGAATGCCAGTTTATTGAAAACAAATAGTTCAATTCGTTTTCGGAGGTCGACTGTTATATAGATAGTATGTTTGAGAATTTTGAATTTACTCATGAAATAAAATTGTCTTAAATTTAACAGAACTAAATTGTTAAAAAATATTAGTCATCATTGTTCTAATAAATATTCCACAAGCCTTCTTTTTGAATTCTCTTATGTTCTTACCTATCATCTTCCACACACGGAGTAATTATTGAAGTTTATAACTGTCAGATAATATTGCTTGCATAGATAAAAATACACTTAATTAGGCAAGAGAGTCTCTTGTTTGTTTTATTTTTATTTTTACCTGCTTAAATTCAGAGACCTCCGTTCAATGTCAAATCACTTTCCATTTATAGCATTCTTATTATAATTATTTGCAAATGTTGTTTATCACTACGCTTAATTATTACTATTATTATAAAATAAAACAAGGATTCTTCTCTGCTTATGCCTATCATTTTCTTATAAAAAAGAGAAACAACACTGTAATTAAAAGTTAATATACTTGGAGCTATTTTTTTTTGAATTTCTGAAAAGAGAAGTTATCATTATTTACACTATTTACAAGCGGACTAATGTCCTCATCATTGTTGCTTTTATCCGAACGTTTCGTTTCTCCTATTTGTTGTTATTACAACGTTTCGGTAGTTGTGATCTCCGGCCTTCAGGTGTATATCGATCTATGTAGCCTACTGGGAATTTTGAACTGAACCTTCTATTTAATCTACGGGGGTAGACTGTTCTCATTCCACTGCCCATGTCTAGGTATATCGCGTCTAGTTCTTACTTTTAGCATTGCTTAGTAATTGCTCACCCTGTTTCTAATGAGTCCAAGTACACTCTGCCCGGGTCAGGGGTTGAACTCACAATTACAGTGTCACCAAATTCACAAACCAACGCTTTAATCTCCTCGACTATTATCCCGTAGGTTACCCGGATCGATATACACCTGATGAAGGCCAGAGAACACAACGACCGAAACGTTGTTATAACAACAAATAGGAGCATAACAGTCTACAAGTAAATAGTGTAAATATTGGAGTTATCTTTTTTGAGATACTGTTACTGTAACAGCAAGTAATCTATTTGACAAATCTGTGCAAATAGCTGGAGAAACAAGTACTGCAAAGAGAAACAGGGGTCATAAATTATTCTTTTCTATATGCTGTGTTCCTTCAGGGCGTAAACGATCTCTATCCACCATCCATTAACGAAAGCTCGTTAGGTAGGTTACTACTGTTTCCTCTGTTACTTTTCTTTTCTATATTTCCTGTGAGTATCAAATTTTCCAAACCCTCTTTCCTCATTATATGCCCTGGAAATTTCAACTGTCTATTTCTGATGTTAACTATAAGTGTCCTTTTTGTTTCCATTTTCTCACATGTTAGGTCAATGGTATTCGCAGAGTGATTTCTTATTCTTGTAAAGCATGCCTTTTCCCAAAAGGTGACTCTTCGCTAACATATGCAAAATCAGACTATTCTTGAAAACATCAACTTTTTCATATAATTTATTAATTTTTGTCCAAATTAGGAGGCCTGATTTTTTTTTTACAAGAGATTGACTTTTACACAATATGTGCGGTAAATTCAAACAAGTGTATATATAATCTGCTCTGTTTGACCAAATACAAAATGATTTTTAAAAAATCACTTGGAATTGAAACGTACAAAAGTTATCGAATGACTTAAAAATTTTATTTTATCATTTCATCTCAAGCAAGGCAATAAAGTCACTAAGACGCAAGGGGGGGTTACTGAATGAGAGAGGATATGAGAAAAGGAAAATATTATTAAAAAGAGAGGACAATAAAAAAAAACAGGAATTAAGACAGACGATAACGATTGACATTGCATTTAAAGTTTTGAAGATCAATGTTGACTGGAAAGCAAGAAGCCGTAAGAGGGTCCCACAAGTGAGGAATGCAAGAGAAGAAACTGCTAGCATATAACTTACGGTTACATATAACCATTTCAACTGTAAAATAACGGGCCTAGTTGCCAATCTAGTACTGCGCTTAAATTTGTAAAAATTTGAGGTATCACTGAGGAGGGCTCACCAGAGCAATTACAATGAAAATACACATGAAATATTTACGCGTATATTTTTGTCGTTGCTTTGAATCTTCTTGTTTAAGAAATAGTGTAGTGCGTTTTATGCATCACATGGTTTACATGGAAACTAAGAACTCCCCTTGAGGGGAAAAGAGACACGTCTTGTCACTATTGCATCCTGCGGTTGAAAAGGAGAGAGAAAAAAAGAAGGGTGTGACTTTTCCTTTTATATTATTTTATATAACGCAACCCAGCAGGAGTTGAGAGAAATCCACTAACAAAGTGGATTAATTAAACATAAGCGTTACGAGTAGTGCTGAGAAGTTTTAGACCAAGGAAATGATTTACAGCCATAAACACACGCATGCTATTCCCCGCGCTCAGCCGGCAGTTCATAACACTTGGCATATCGTTTCCCATGTTTCTTTAACCCTTCTATAAGATTACAATGTTTAGTCATTTAAATAATTATTTGGGAAGAATTTTTTCATTTGGGAAGAGTCAGTCCTTTTTATTCCCCTTCGTATATATGTGTATAATTGTTGCAGTTATTTTGTTAATGAGATACATTGTCTATGTAATGGGGTACTTGGAAAGAGAGAGGAAATATCTTGGTTCCTCTACTCTCCAAGGTCCACTATTGACATTAGTATATCTGCCATAAACTAAGACTTTAACGAGACGGAAGGAAGGACTAGATTAACGCATAGAGGTGAACTCTAGAAATAAGTTAAACATGAAAATATTTATATACAAAACATGAGTAAGCATACATAATACTAAACATTCAGTACATAAGTCACAAATTGTCCCATACATAGAAATTTAAACACATATGTTAAATGTGAGGAGTAAAATGTTTTAATTGTGACGCCCCCCCCCAAAAGGTCATACTAGTATCTCTTCGATTCCTCTTTAGAATCTATCGGACTCGCGTCCTCTATGGGGACGTCAAGCAGAAACTGTCTATTTTTACGAAAGTGCTGTCATGGGTCTCTCAAGGGCCCCTTAGGAAATTAGTAAATTGTTCTTGTTTAAAAGGGGGATAATTGCTTTCTGTATTCCTATATATGTAACATTTATTTATTTAGGAAGATATAACACTTATTTATTGAGGAAGATAAAACACTTATTTATTTAGGAAGATAAAACACTTTTGGTCCAACAATAGTGTTTCATTTTAACCATAATGATGTGATAAATATAAAAGTTCAAACTGGCTTCAATTGATGAGACATCAGTATGTACAATTTTATTTCATCGTTATGATTGATGTGTTTACTTGTATTAAATGCTTTGTTCTGCAATCCAAACCAGGAAAGCAGATGTTATTGTAAACAAAGTCATAACATTTTGTCTAGTTGTGAATTTCGCTGCCTCAGCAGATCCCAAAGTAAAACTGTAAGAAAATATTGAAAGAAAACTAAAATAAACTGTGGAATATAAAGGTGATGGTAGTTTCTTGGAGCATGGGACAATTCTGAAAGATTCGTACTAAAAGACTCACGTATCGCAAACCCGAAGATGATGTGAAATTATTCAGGGAAATCAGTATGAATATTGAGATGGGTACACAATGAAACTTATTATCAGTTAATCCCTGCCCCACCCGCCTCCAAAAAATACCGCATCAGATATAGGAAGAATAGAAAATAGAATCTGCATGCAAAAATGTTTGTGGGGTAGGAGGTAAATCAAATATTGGGGTGGAGGGCAAAATCGGAAATCAAGTGGGAAGGGGGCTTAATCAGATATTAAGTTTAAAAGATTTCTGATTCTACATTTGTTATTGAAGACTCTCATAAAATGAATATTTTGTTAAATCTACTATCCGAACTGTAAACCTTTTTGTTTAGATTTTATATACACAATTTTTACTTATTTTCTGAAATGAGACCCAGAGACTTTTTCTGCATATAAAACTTATGTAAAAGTTATAGAAGATAATATTTTGTAAAAGACGGTACTGAATTTTTTTTGTTGTTTTATTTTGAAAATTAATGACAGTAATGGATTTAGACAATGAAAAGAGTGTTGAAATGCTATGTAATATCAATCGTCCTATATGCCAGTGAATGCTGGACAATTTTGTCACAGATGAAGATGAGACTTGAAGCCACAGAAACTTAGTTCTACAGAAGGATGTTAAGAATAACATGAACGGAGCGCGTAAGCAACGAAGAAGTTTTACTGAAAATGGAAGCAAAAAAGACACTTATATTTAGAATCTCAGACAAAAACAAAAAATGGCTAGAATCAGAAAGAAGCAAAAAAAAAAAAAAAAAAAAATGAGCGTGTTGCATTCAGATATTTTGTAGTAGTTTCAAAGCCGATGTTTGCATGAACAAAAAAAAACAAAAACAAACAAACAAAAAAAAACAAAAAAACAAACAAAAAAAACAACAAAAAAAAAACGATGTTTCTTTCCACAAAAGTTGCTGAACAATTTTCATGAAAGTATTTATAGAAAAGGCACAAAGAAATAACAGAAAATCTGCTCTGAATCGTAAAATAAAAATGTAAAAACTTAGACATTATATTTTAATTGCTTTTATGTACAAAATATATCATTATTAAGAAAAAAATTTTCAATGAATAATGAATTTTTACAAGAATTGTTTTGATTTATTAAATATTTTAATTAGAATAATTTAGTTTTAAATCTTTTAAAATTGTGTATTAATTAATACACAATTTTAAAAGATTTGCAATGGCCAAGTGATATTGTTATTAAGTTAAGACTGTATTTACTAAACATAAATGGAAAAGCTCGCTACAATTCAATGAGCTCCAATATTTAAAAGAAGAATTTTGAATTTATTTTATGTGTGTATAAACGCGTCGATATTTGTAAATACGGATGTTCAAACGCGACATTATTAGAAAATAAGCGCGGTAACTATAGTAAAGTTAAAATTTATTGATAATTTTCTAACATTTCCTTAAAAAGCATCTTCATAAGTCACACTATAAAGCCAAAAGTACCCAAAATTCAATAAAATATTAGATTACGTATAATATTTTATTAAAGTTTTAAGATTAATATGTAGATAAAAAAATAAATAAAAAAAACGTTAACGTTATATTCATCATACAGTTCTTATCCTTAGAAAAAGTTGTCCCCCTTAGAAAAAATCCCAAGCATAATTTTATCGATAGAGTTGTCAACACCTTATAAAAAGTCTCACCACAGTATTAAAAATGTTTTTCTGAAATATTATAAACTAAAAGTAAGTAATATTTGTTTCAAATTAGATTAATTAAACTGTAAATCAGCTAATCTTCCTCAAATAAAATTTCAGAAAAGTATACGTATTTTGTTTTTGAAAGAATTTTTAATAAAGAGAATTATGTAATGTTGACAAATTTGTCAATATGGCCGATTTTAGCGTTTTAACTGATAATAAATCATTCCAGTCAATTTAAATTCAATTTGAAATACAGCAAAATATTTTGCTTATTAGAAATATTAAATTTAATCTATTAACTCAAAACTAAAATAAAAGCTTTAAGAAAGATTTTTCATTTTTAAAAATGCATTTTAAACCTTAGGTATCCCTTTTCTTTGGAGGTATTTTGGTTAATAATTAACATAATCATAATTTCCTTCCTTGACAATGCGCTTCATTCAGGGGTAAATATTAATTACATAGTTCGAACATTATACAATGAAAATTTCAGTTCAAAATTTAGCTGATAACTGCGTGACAGGCTGATCCACCCTAGAAAATATATCGGACTTGTAGCCCAGTGACTTCTAGATTGAGATAGATATGCACAAAGTAGTATCGAGCGATCGATAAATTTAGACGTGAACAAGTTGATGCGCATGCGCACACACATCGTTAAGAATAGTTTATCTTCATACAAACGCATAAACTTTCCTAAGATTCCGCCTGAAGAACCTGTCCACCATCATTTGTTCTGAATACACACGCGTGAGTTGATTCCTTTATTTCTGGTAATAAACACCAACACAAAACAATTTTTTTATTCATTTCTCGATCGCTTTACATTATTCTAAATGATTTTTGTAGTCAACGAAAAATAGGTTTTACCAGCACTTATCGAATTTGTTTTGAACTGATAAAGGTCCGACAACACACACAGGCATTATTAATGAACTGTAAGCCTTCAGTAATTCTTTTAAATAATACTTTGATTACTTTCATTAATCTCCCTTCTCTCTCTTTCTCTCTCTCTATATATATATGTATATATATATGAAAATTCTTGACCAAAACTACTTTTTCAAAATGAGTTTTTCTAATAGCAGAACATAAGAAAACTGATTTTTGAAGATGTGGGTCAGACAAAACTTTTTCAGAACCCCCTCGTACTTATATGATGATAATAATAATAATAATAATAATAACAACAAAAAATTGTTCTCACAAATACAGCCCACACCTTACGAAGGGCTTTATCTATGTAAAATATGTGTTTTTTTGTTTTTTTTAATTGCTAAGTGGAAAATGTTATAATGCCATTTCTGACATTAGGTCTCTGGGCGGGACCCGGAAAGAAATAAGTACACACCAGAAATCAATGGAAATAAAATAATAATAATAATAATTCAAGTAAATTGTTCACTTCGCTGTTAGTGTTAAATATCTCTATTCTGAGTTTCATGGAATCACATTCATTTTTCATGAGATTTGATATAGAAATTCAAAAATGTTTAAGAAAAAAATTGTTATTGCTGTCACACACGCACACACATACACGCGCACATACATAGTAATTAAAAATCTTTTAAAGTTTCAGGAAAGATTTTTCATTTATTAAAATTGTCATTATATATGTAATTTTTATTCAAAGGGTAATAAAAATTTTGTTACCAGCACACTTACCTGACGATGTCTTCTCCGGAATAGTTTTTGCGCACAGGTAGGAGTGTAAATTATGCGTTTTTTTTTCTTATTCATTTTTTTTGTTTGTTTTAAGGCGGTGTGTGAAGTAAAGGTACATAGACAAAAGAAAATAAAAACTCAATTAAGTTCTGTTACTGTTTCACAGTCAATATTTTTCCCGGTCATCTCTATGAAACGAGTATCTTTAGCATGGCAGTCAATGCGAGTATTAGACACTTTTCTCAAGCAGAGAAGAGTGTTTTTATTTATTTGCAAATCGTTCCCGTCTCCAAAAACAAGAAGAGAGAAAGAAACCACGCCGTTCAAAAGTTTAACCTCGTGTAGAACAAGACTGAAACCGAACGGTAAGAAGAGTAGATTTTATGGACATTCCAAGTGGGGAGCGCTTGCTAGGCCTATCAGCGTCTTTAAATATCATGGCTTTTACTTGAGATTGAACGCAGACCGTTGGGATTTGTAAGAAATACTCGTCTATCTCAGCCATGTAACAAGCTTTACTGCTAAAACACAAACACAAACGCACACACAAATTGTAGCCACTACATATTGTCTACGACTTGCGTAATTTGTAATCAAATCTGATTTATTTATATACTTTTCTCATATTTCAACAGTACGTCATCCGGTCACATTTCTTGAAAACTTTAAAAGAACAATAATATTAAGTTAATATAGATAGGCTAATGTCAAATAAATATTGAGCAGTTAATTTTTTGTATTTTATGAGAGTTCTCTAGTACTTATTGTGCCTCTAAAGAAAAAAATCTGAATATTTGGTATATAAATTCATCAAATCTCTGACTATCATAGACGGAATATGTGAGTAATTAGGAAGTTTTAGAAATAAATAGTTGAAAGTTTTGGGTCACAGACTGATGAAAGAAAGCTTGCGAAATTTGACACTCACAGGATATATTGAAAGAAAGAGTAACAGAGGGAAACATCGAATCGCTTGTCGGGAGGATAGCAAAAAAACATTACTAAGAATTACAAAGGATAGGAAGTTGTGGAGAGTCATCATTGTCCACGTTCTGAATGGACATGGCACAGAAAAAAGAATAATAAGTAATACAAACTTTCTTCTTTTTCTATGTGCTGCGTCCCTTCAGGGCATAGGCGATCAAGGCTCTCTACAACTTCCTACCTCGTATAGCTCTTAGCAGTTTTTCTCCCTTTGCTAAGGCATACAAACTTATCAGGTAGGTGGCTCGCTGACTTCTCCTATCTCTCTTGCTCCCAATATGCTCCATGAGGGTTAGATTTTCCTCATTATATGCCCAAGGAATTCCAGCTGTCTTTTCCTGATCACGTGTTGATGTATTCTTTGTGTTGCCATTTTCTTTAAAAGTTCCTTGTTGCTTACTCGCTCCATTCAGGGAATTCTCAGTATCCTTCTGTAGAACCACATTTCTGTTGCCTCTAATTTTTCCTCGCCTGTGGGGATATTGTCCAACATTCAACATTGCCATATCACATAGCAATCCAGCACTTTTTTCTTTGTTTCTAACGATTTCTTCCGTTTCTAAGCATTTTGCTTAATATTTGGAATGCTTCTTTCGCTAGTCCAATATGAAATGGCCACTGATATTGAAAAGCAATTTATATTTACAATACAAAAAGATCATTGTGTCAACAGTCGTGGATAACAACGCTTTAGTAATTGTTTCTTTTTTTATTTTGATGAAAGCATAAAGAAATGCACTTTGTCAATACTCTTGTCACCGATACAAAAATGTTTTGTTTTTTTTTTCTTATCAAAAGTTAAATACTTTGAAAAGAATAACATACCGTTGACAAATATTGTTGCTTATGCAACGGATGGGCCAACGAAAATGATTGATCGCTACCAACGCTTTTAGCATATTTAAAGTAAAAACTTTCTACATTTTGTGTGTTTACGAGGTTTGATTAAAAAAAAGTATCGGAACTGGTGTTATAAAAAGAAAACTACAACACATATGAATTCTGCATTTAATCTCCTTTGAAGTTGTCCCGATCTGAAGCCACACACTTTATCCAAGTCTCGTTCCCATTGATGGAAACTGATATAATGGAATATGCATACACCTGAGTTCCCCCTCACTGGAATATGATTGGATGGTGTCCGTCATAAATACAGACCGACGTGTAGGTACGACAGAGTTTAAGTCTATGACGACGCCCATTGGACTACGCCATTGGCTATCCTATTGTTCTACACCTATTACCTGCGACTATGACGAGTACCGGTCGATTACTGCTACCGTGTACTACTTGGTTACAGTAGCCAAACCCACTTTCCGGGACATATCAGAAACCTTCTTGGGACTCCTTTTTAGAGGTAGCGAGCAGCTGCCTCGTCTCAATCTCTTGGATTTCCTCGACGTCTTCAAATCATGTTCCTTTCAAGAGGGATTTGATTTTTGAAAAGAAGAAAAAGTTTCAACTAGCGATATCTATGAAATATGGTGGTTGTTGGACCTGGGGAATGTTGTGTTTGGTCAAAAATTGTTGGACAAGCCATGGTCACTGATAGAACCTCTGTGGTGTAGTGGGACGACCCCAAGCTACACACTTTTCTTTCAAACACTCCAGTGTGTATGCACGATGGAATTCAACGCCAACCTGTGCCAAGCAACTTCACTTTGCGTACTTTAGCTTCGTTACCATAACAACAGCCCCGATACTTTTTGACGTCGTTGTAACGTAAACAAAAAGTCTGCATTCATGTTTGATAATCTGTCATAAAGGCAATTAATAAGATCAAATCTAATGCAAAAATTATCGAATTTTCAGGCAAATTTATGAGGACTATGGTGACAAATTTTAGATTGATTTTTCATACAGAAGTCCGTTGTTTCGGAAAAGGTCAATAGCTGGAATTTGAAATGGAAATTACTTACTAGGAGGAGCTGTAGCATTTACAGTATGATGCTGTGAGCAAAGCGGTTTTCCACGAAGGTGTAAACCTACAACATTGGCATAAGTGAAAAACGTCTCTACACGTTATCTACATTTATAGAACAAGATCTATTCATTATTAATAGCTTTTCTTGTCTCATATTGAGTTGAAACATGGTTTAGTTTAGAAAACAAGTAGAGAAATATCAGATAGAGGGGATCTTCATTTGTGGCTGAAGACAATAAAACCAAATATAAAGGAATTAGTTAGCAAGGTGCTCTGTTTATATATATATATATATAACTATTTATTTTACATTCAACATCATCACTTGATAAGACAACGAGAGTGTTGAAACAAAATGGCTATTTTTGTAGTGATTTTATAACATATTTATGTTATAAATCTTTTTAAATAAATAATTATATATATATATATATATATATAACTCGAGATTCTCGACAAAATCCAAAGAATGTTCTGTAATGTTATCGGCCCTGACTTGGCATCTCGACTTTAATCAATTTCTCACCGTCGTGGCGTGGCATCTCTCTGTCTTTTCTACAAATATTTCCGTGGCAACTGTTCTGCTGACCTTAGTGTCCCGACTGCATGGGTTTAAGCGCGCTGCTAGATTGGCAACTAGGTCTCAACTTTTTACTATTGAACTAGCTCGATGCAACCGTCTGTTCTATTTTAATAGTTCCTTTTTTTTGCAGTTCTCACCTGTCGAACTCTCTTCCAATTTCTTGCTTCCCTGCCACCAACAATCTCCAAAAAAATTAAATGCAACGTCAATCGCAATCTTCTATCTTCCTGAAACCTGTTCCTTTATTGCCCCTTTTCTCACTTTCCCTCAGTAAACTCTGTTCATTCTCTTTCCCTCCCTGTAACCTCCACTACGTCTTAGTGGCATTATTGCCTTGATTGTGGTGAAATTATTAAAAAAAGTATTAATGGAATAGTTATTTCTTGAATATAACTCTATGATTTCATTTTATTCAGGGTTATTCAAAAAGAAAGAGCATATTTCGAACCCCCCCCCCAAAAAAAAAACAAATGCTAAGAGACAAACACATTCAGCACATTATTGGATAGAAAAAGGTTCAAAATTTATCATTTTAAGGTTGTTCAATTTGTATGCATTCAACATAAGCATCATGTGTTGCGCGACAAACATCGAAACGATATTCCACTTCTTGCCACACTGAAATCAATTGATCTGTGTGTATTGACTTTGAAGCTTCATTTTGAGATCTGAAATGTTCAAGAGTAGTACAAATAGGTACAACAAACATTCTTTCTTTTATATACCGCCACAGATAAAAATCGCACGGGGTAAGATCTGGTGACTTCCGAGGCCACAGACGATGGACAAGGTTCTCTTTTCCACAAATTATAAGAATTTAAATTTATACAAAATCTGAAAAAAACCATCAAAAAGAAGCATTTAAATAAAAATGAAAAAAATTTCCATTTATTTTAATAACTTTGAACTTCTTCCTAACTAGTAGTGTGCTGAATGTTTTTCTGACTCTTAGCATTTTTTTTTATTAAATTTTCAAAATTTGCTTTTCGCTTTTGAATAATCCTGTATAATTAGGCAGACTAAACCTTTATGAATTCTCAAAAAAAAATTAATAAAGATATTACCCTAGTTTAATGATAACAAATATATTTCATCACTAATCTAAAGGTTATTTTACACAAAATGCTATAAAAATATTTTCTAATTTTACGTTAGTCGAACAGTAGCAGGTTTTAATCGTCTGCCATTATTCGTTTCCGTGTACACCCATCTGTCAGGGCGGATAGCCACACCCTATTACAGACGCCTGATCAACCCACAGATCCCACCTGCGATTTATATTGCAACTAATATGAGCGAACCTTAGTTAGTTTCTGGGAGAGAGTGCATAATCTGGCGTGAGCAAAATTTTAAACAAGGCCAGCGCGCTCACACCTTCGGTCACGATGTCTTGCCTTCAATACTGAGCAAATGTCTTCAGCAGTGACTATGTGACATTAAAGGAATAACTAACGAACACAAAGGGAACCATAGAGCGTAATAATTATGCATTATATCTGGTTTCCAAATCGAGAAATACAAAGAAAACTCCCAGAGAAACAAACTATATAGCTACTGTTAAAATACTATATCTAAGATGCGCTGTGGAAAGAATTTGAAAGATTTGGTAACATTATAACAATCAGGATGCTTTTGATAGTACAACTATTCTTCGTAATCGTCTTGATAGAATTGATCCTTGACGAAAGAAGAGTTTGACGAAGAACTGCATTCACAACATTCGATGTAGAGGTGGAAAATATGAAGGAGAAAATGGTCGCCCTCTTAAAGTCTTGAAGAACATTGAAACACATATCCAAAAAGAAGTAGAAAACCTGGTTTGACAGATCATATCTGTAAGGAGAAGGGTGTGCATTAACCTCTCTGGGAAGAAGTCTGGATAATGGAATAAGGTCGATGGGGACTAAGAAAACTGATACAAATGACATGCGTTACATTATTGGCTAGATACATGTCAGACAAGTGTGAATTTCAGTACGTGAGGATTTCAAGGTTGGTGTGAATTTCAATGAGTGGATTTTACTCCTCAACTGAGATATGGTATGATGGCATCATGTCAGAATAGACATTGCACCCAAATTTCATACCAGACCGTCAAATGAAGCCAGATGCAAGGTTGATCTGGGGCTACCGAGAGCAGAACTACGTGACCTCACACCTGAATCTAGTATTGTAAGAATGAGAATGTTGGGCAAATGGATATATAAACAACCGTCCCAGGAGACGTTTCGCCCAAATCGCAGGTGGAGAATGTTGAGTTCGAATGTCGGAACGGGGGTGAGCGACGGCGAGGCTCATATCAGAGACTCACTGAGAGTAACTGACGGAATATTAGAGTGAATAAAATGTTAAGTAATGAGGATTCAAGTCTCGTGTCATCATTTAATCGGCATCTTATTACTATAGAATTCTACGTTTAACAAAGAAAGGAATTGAGAACGTGGGCTGTGTGCGTTGCTGAAAATAGAAGAATTTATTTTGTATGTATTACACCTCACGTTTAAATTCTGTTTCTTACCAATTTTCGCTTTGCTCTATTAAATGAAATAGATCATCTCTTTTTATTTGCGTATTACACCGAAGAAGGCTATGGAACAGACTGGATGAAATATCGTGGAAACAACAAAAATCACACGCACACAAACGGTTCCCAAAGTTAAGCAGCGTCGAACCTGGTTAGTATCTAGATGTTTGGGTATAGCAAATGCTCTAAGCTTGCGTTTGCGGAGAGCCGAGTTCCAATTCCAGTTGGATTCTTTATATTCCCTTACTCGCAAATACCTTTGGGAAATATATGAATCTACCTTTTCTTTCCCCAGCAATGGGTTAATTAAAGACTTGTATCACTAAACCATTATCATATTTAAAAATAAGGCAAAATTGCGTAAAAATATTTAGATTTCGGCATTAAATAACCCATAGAGATGTTGTTACGCCGGTAAACACACGCACACACAATGAAAGAGCACCTTTCTCCAAAAATATCTTTGAATAAATTGAAAGTTATAGACTATATTTACGTACTCTGACGGTGTCGGGAATCTTACAATTTTCTTCGAACTATGGATAAATTATCTGAATATCGGTGGTGTACCTGTATCAGTTACCTGAGCTCCAAACCTTTAGAGAGTATTTTGGTTTAAATATTAATAGCAGGATAACCTCTACATTAAATATTAGTTTTTGTGTCAATACAGAGGAACATTGGTAAGTAGTGAATTTCCTAACAAGCGTGTTGTTATCATTTCTTGACAGAATGTCTCTGCACAGTTTTTGAATTTGTAAAAATCGTGGCTATGTGGAAGGTTCTTAGCAACGAATATGTACTTGTCCGACATACAACTGATCGTAAATTTGATCACTTCTCGGTACTAAGGAAATAAATAAATACCGGATTTATTACAAATTAATAAGCATTACACCTTTCAGGTATTTAACATTCTATTTATTCTAACAATAATAACGAGATTTTTTTAATAAGAATTATCAGGATTTTTGATGTGGGAACAACAAGCCTTGAGAAATCAATAAAAAGGCAATATATCAAGAAATCAATAAAAAGATTAAATGAATCACGAAGATATGATAAGCATACAGATAAATAAAATTAACGAAGAATCTATTCAAGCTTACTTCAGTAGATATCAACCAGGGTGACATGACACCTCAGCATATGTCAAGCAGTAATTACAAGGTTTTCGCATTTAAATTCTAAAACGGACAAAATAAATGTTTAAACGCTTCAAAAAGCTGCCCTTAAATCTATCTACAGAACAATTTTTTTAAATTTAAAAGAAACTCCCCCGGAATTTGGGGTTTAAAAAATATTCTACGTTTCTCAGACAAAACTAAAATTAACGAAACTGCAATTTAAACTGTTTAACTTTTTGGTATCCATTGTTTCACGAGCGGAATATATTTTAAAATATTCTTAATACCAGACGAGCATTAATTTTGATGATTTTACTTTATCGATAATATCTACAAAAAATACTATAAAGCAATATGTGCTTACAAACCCTGTTATAAAATAGAATTAATAACTTAGTAATTTATACTGATTTAGAATAAATTAAATTTAATTAACATTTTGCAACCATGTCCATGCGCTAAGAGGTTCAGTCAGTCAGTTGTCCCCGGGTTCGCCCCTTATGGGACCATGTCGGCGAGCTGATGGCTCGTCTCGCTCCCGAAAAGCTCGTGCCCATTGATCGCGCATACGCGTGTGACAATGTGTCGCCCCCGTATTCCGGGGTGAAATGGATGGTGTTTCTGACGCTGCTGGCCACGGCCCGAATGGTGATTTGGACGACGCGACAGGAGGAAGTCTTGCGGGGTATCCGTCTTTCTCATCAGGATCTGATCCGATTCTTTGAGCACCAGCTCAAGATGAAGATTAGAACTGATAGAAAACGCTTGCATTCGACAGTCTTCAGCGAATGGTGGGTGAATGAGGCGAGCTTGGTTCGTTTGAACGGGGCTAGCCTTGATTTTCTCTTTTAGGTCAAGCCTACGTCACATCGGGGTGGTTTCCTGTGGAGCCCTCCTCTTGGTTAGGTTAGACAAGCTTTTGTGTACCTAGTTAATGTAAGTGTTGTTCCCAGCCTGTCCCCGGTCACATCTTTGATTATGATCCAGGTTGAGATTCCCAACCTCCACAGTTTGTTTTTGGCCCCTTTTTATTTCGTCTGTGTCAGCTTTATATTTTCCCATGCCCGTGTGATTTTTTATCCTTTTCCCACTACCTTAGCAAGAGAACTTCTTGATTTTGTCCAAATGGGCAGAATACAGCGGCCTCTCATTTTTGAGGGTTGGAAGTGCCCTACTAACATCAGTTATGTTTAGTTGCTTTTGTGTATCGTTTTAGTTTCTTACTGGGTTCATCTCCCTCCCCTTTCATTTCATTCATTCATAAATTTTTAAGTGTACATATATAATCATTATATTTTTATGGCATGTGGCGCATTTTGTAGGTCCCCCTTGAGAGGATGCGTTATTATGGTGTATGGAGGATTGATTGGTGACGGACGAGTTTTTATGGTGAATGTGGACATTGTAATGTATGAATGGGTCGTGAATCGGATTAGCTAGGTATAAGATAGTTAGTGAAGACCAGCCTCAACCCCTCCCCTTTTTCGGCCTTGTGTCATAATTGTATTTCTTAATACAATAAATATAGTCAGTTAAGTGTCATACGTGATACACACTTGTGCGATCATGGCTCTTTCGATTTATGGCTGACTAGGCAAAATATGTTCTTGTCAACCAAGACTACAGGACCCAATCTATTCTGCTATTCAACCCATAGCTGGGAGTAGAGATGGATTCATACCAAAGGTTTTTGCGTGTAAGTGAATGCAACTCGGTTGTAATTCTAACTCGGTTCTCCAATTTATAATTCTGAGTCGTTATCTATTACATCACAACGCTAGAAGGATGATAAGCGACTTAAACAAACTGATTACCATATATAGTCGAGTATCATGCGAGTTTTTATAATCAGTCTTTTAAGGCAAATATAGTGGGTGGGGTCGCACTATATTTTTTTTATGAGGTTACATTTTCGGTGACCGGTTGCACTATACACAGGTAATTTTTTTTACTGCACGATACACTATACATGAAGTCGGCTCATATACCAATATATACCGTATATTAATTTACAGCAAAACTTATAAGGCAAACGTTTTAAAAATATCTAAAGAAATGCATAACTGAATAAATTATGATATTTAAAAATATCATAATTTATTCCGTTATGCGTTTTGCGACGCTGTGATCACCACAGACGCTGATTTCGGAGTGAACGGACATGTTTTTCATTGATCAATGAACGGACGTGTTTTTTTATTGATTTTAAAAGGAAAGTCTTTATTATTTTAATTATCCATTTATTCTTACATTTTTCTTTGTTTATTATAATTTTTCTTATATTATTATGCATTTATAATCTTTAATTATTAAAATACATATTTTTAAAGATAAATCGAGGTATGCATAAGTTGTTTTATATAAAAAAGTTTTTTAGCAAGTTTACTTTATTAAGAAAGTCTTTTTAGGAATTATTAAAAAAAATTAATTTTAATACATTATATTTGTTAAATTACTTAATACGTTGGCATGAATAATTCTACTCTCTCTATTAAATTTATATTTAATTTAAGCATTTCTTTTTTTATGAAAGAAGACATAATTTTCGAAATAGGAAAAGCATTTCGAGTCGTAATGTTTTTCTTTATCTTTGACTATGTGTATTGTCGATTTTTTCCCCCCATCATTTACCATTGATTGAATCATTTTTAACGACAATTGCCGATAATTTTATCCGTTCAGTTCTTTTCTTATTTATTCATTGTAATTTTTAACGTAACATTTTTTTATAGACAACAACGTATTTTCAAATTTGTAGGAAAATCGTTTTGAGTCGTAACGTTATTTTGTTTACTTTTTTTTACTATTTATTCAGTATAGTCAAGAAGTTCTTCCTTTATGATAGGTACCTCCAATAATTCGCTAAAAATCAGTATAGCATAATGATTAAGGCCCCAAACTTAAAAACAAAGTTTTATCGTCAAAATGTTTATGTTATTATTAAGAGGAAAGAACAAAGTATTTTTTAATTAATTTAAAAATTTTTTTTCCTTCTTTCTACGTTCTAAATTAGGATCAAAAATATCTTTTTTTGGGGGGGTCAACTTTGTACTACTAGTGGTAATGGACATTTTAGTGTACCAGTTTCCGGGGAGTTTGTAAATTCTTGCAAAAATCAAATAATTGTCTGATTTTAAAGTTTCAGTACTTATTCAAAAATGAATTTATTTTTGTTTTTAGAAAATCTTGGTAAAAATATTGTTTTATATTACGTATAAGAAGGACTCCTTGGAGAATGTAAGTCACCGATTTTTTTTTTCACAACTATTGCAACTTTTTAAAATCTGCTCAAATCGTAAAATAAAAACGGCAATAAAACTATCTAATTATCTAATTAGAAAGGCTTTTTAATTACTTTTATTATAAGTAATATACATTAAGGACATTATTATCTGAAGAAAAACTTGACATATAAAGGTCTTCGGCTTATCTTACTCTAAGTTATTAAATTAAAAATTAAATTGAGATAAAATTATCTCATCAATTTAAACAATTAATAACTGAGTGAGATAATTTAATTATTAATATAATAATACTTTTATTAATTATTATCTTAGTTATTAAATTAAAAATGTAATAACTTAATATTAATAATTAATAAAATTATTTATCATTATCTTAGCTATTAAATAATAAAATACCATTATAGAGGTAACTCAATAACGTAAGAAATTTATTTAGTATTTTAAATTATTATAAGAAACAAAAAAAAACGTTCTTACTTAGAATTCATAAAATTATGTCAATTCTGGTGCACCATACTAAACCGGTCAACACATTCAGCCATCAAATTAAAGATGGAGACGTGAAAATAACAACACACAGAGATCAAAAAATGTTTGTCTAGAAAATTTAATGCAATAAGTGATATTTGTTTCAGAACAAATTAATTTAACTTTAAATTTGCTAATTTTACGAAAATTAACGTTTCAGAAATATATATTTTATTTTAGCGGGATTTTCAAAACGATAAAAATAAGTTTGGTTTACATTTCTCAAAAAGTGAAAATTGGCTGTTTCGATTGGTTTTTCGGAAGAATCGAATAAAAATCATTCACGTTTCTATTTGAAATACTCTACGGTATTTTTTTTTCTGGAATTAGAAAATTTAACCCTATAGCTTTCAATTGGAGCTGGGGGAAAGCTTCAGAAAGTATTTTTACTTTATGAAAAATACATTTAAACCTTAGCCATACCGAATTTTTTGAGGTACCTACTTTATTATTTATCTTTTAAATATTTTTTAACAACAACAATAATAAAAAAAATGTTCTCATATATTTGATGATAATTTTATACTTTTATTGTTTTCCTATTTATTGTTTAGTTTCTGTTATTGTCATTGTAAAGTAGTCTAGTAGTAGTCGGCACCCGCTCGCATCTGATGATCGGGATCGTCATCCACTCTCCTTATTCACTTTCTTCCCTCTGGTAGCGATGGCGGAGATGGCTGTGAGGGCCCAGCCTACTCCTGAAGAGTAGTCACACGTGAATTTGAATTTGTTGGACAACTGCGTGACGGAGAAGCGCCTCCCTCGTGGCTCAATGGGATTGAGACAGGCGAGATCTGGCACATCTGCTTGCATCAGGCTATCGGATGCTTGGTCTGTCAAGGTCTGCCTTGGTTACGCCAGCCCGACTGGCGCTGACAATCTTCCGTAACATTTGATGACGAACTGTTTACTCACTCCGACATCCAGTGTAAAATATATGTTCTTTATGCGTGTATGTTTCTATGTACGTACCTCTGATGGTCGTTCCTTGTCATGATGGAGGATCTTGCATGTTCCAAGGACTCTGAGAGCGATGCCGTCTGGAGTTCTCAACCCCTAGTAGGGCCACTTTTGACGGCAAGGTCGAAGACGAGGACCCAGACTAAGCGCGACCAACCCCAAAGACCACAACGGTGGAACAAGCGGATGATGATTGCAACAGGTCTCAACGTTTGAACCAGCAGATGAAGAGGGCTACGCAAGATGGACATGCTATAGAATGGACCACAACCAGTGGCAGTCCGTTGTAGTTTCATAACTGGATTCTGCATGACTCATTTCATTTGTGTCGCAGAGGAAGGTCATGAAATCAAGTGTGTGGGTCACTTGCTGGAAAGTTGTGGTCCATCTTAAACAAATTCACGCTCACTGGACTTTCTTTTACTCTGATTTTATTTCACCTTCACTCCAACTTTTGCAACGATATGGAATCAAGTTTTGGTGAAAACTGGGAGCTTCTAGTCCTGAACCTGCACGCTCCTTCTAGTTGTAGTAATAGTTATAGGATTGAAGAGGTTCGAATTGATGAAATGGTAAAGGAAATTTTCGGAACTGTATGTTCTGTAAGAGTACTCTTCAGCGGAAATGTACACGCAGTTACACAGCCTACTGAGTCAGTCTACCAATAGGCCCCGTGCTATCTAGAGGTCTTCAATCTATTGCACTAGTTTTTTTTTAAAGTGGTGCTGGAATAACTTCTCGACCTTGACGATGGCTGACAAATTTGAGCAAAGAACCACATTGAAAGTATTGCACAATATATTGTGCAATATAGAGGTCAGGCCAGATGCAAATTTGAATTTGTTAACTTAAGTTGACTATTACAAAATCTATTCTATGCTCTTTGCTAAGGTAATTCAGTTATGTGCCATGCGTGATACACGTTTAGGCGATCATGTATCTTTCAATACATGACAGATGAGGCATATTTTTTCCCGCATTAGGTTGCCATTTCTTTTCTGCGGTAGACCAGTTGCCATCCAAGGCTATAGAACCTGGTCTGTCCTGCTTTTTACCCATAGCTGGGGGAGAAGAAAAGGATTCATACATTTCCCAAGGGTATTAGCTATGGTAACTAGCATTTCATTTTATGTCGCAAATGCCTGCTCAAGCATGTCTGTGTTTGTTCAACACCCACAAAGTCCACTTGTGGTTTATGTTGCAACGCCATTGAGCAGACCTTCCATTTTCTGGGAAAGAGAGAGAGAGCAAAAGAACAATTTGAAGAAACCCTCGGTTATGGTTACTTGTGACAAACAATTCTTTCTATCCTATTTTTTTTTTATTAACGTTCAAATTTCAGAATTAGTTGTTTTATGTAATCGTTAAATTACCAAAGTTCAAATTTATTTTTATTTTTGTGCAAAGTTCGGAAAATCTGCGATCGAGATCCTCGAAATGCTTTGTTAGGCTTTTAGCAAATATTCTTGAGGTCAAACACGGGTGGCATAATGATTGTAATAAACTAGGGAGACTGCGAGGGGATCCTAGTCCGGAAACTTTTCGATATTATCATGTGTAGCCATTTTTCTCGTCGTTGAATAGTTGAATCGCAAAAATGTCGCAAACAGTAATTTAAGCATCTTACAGAAGAAACCGATATATAGTCTTTCATTCCATTTTGCTGGGTACCTTTTTGTACTTTTAAAATATCTCAAACGGTATAAACAAGAAAAAAAACCCAAAAAACGAAAGAAAGATGATAATTATTTCCTTTTGTGTTCTTGCTTTGCAGACTTGAAATGCAACGCCCGCACTTTTTCCGGCGCAGGCTACGCGTCTCCAAACTGACAACAACTCTCATTTTCTGCGTTCTGTTCTTAATATTTTTGCTACTCTGGTCTGAGTCTGAAAATGGCCGGAGCAACAAACACAGCGTGACTGAATTGCGATCATTTGCTGACCAAATGAACTCGGCACGTCTGAACAATGCTTTTCAATACTTCCGATCCTTAAACGCGAGTCGCTCACAGAGATTTTACGAGGAAAATCTCGCAAAGTATGATCTGGACCTGGTTATCAGCATTCCCACAGTGCGTCGACCCACCCGACCGGGTCTCGTCGAAATGGGTTATTTGATCCAAACGGCAGCGATGTTCGATCGACTTCTAAAAACGGATGAGAAGTTTGGAGGGAAAATGATGTTTATTTGTAATACGGACAACATGCCGAAGGAACATTCAGAGGCGACACTCTTGCAGGATTATCTACCTTCCATACAGCTTTATGGCAATTCAACCTCGAAAGCTGTTCCTCTTGTGTCAAACATCTTCCATTATCACAAGAATTATGGAAATAAGTACAGTAAAGAGACATTCGATTACATGTTTTGTTTGCAAACAGCGCTACTTTATAAATCCAAATATATTTTGATGGCTGAAGACGATGCACTTCCCAGAAAAGAACTTTTGCCAGTATTATACCAACTTTTATGGCGACAGCATGAGCTTGTATCAACCGGCAAAGCAATAAAAAGAAAACCTTTCTTTCTCATAAAGCTATACTACCCGGAACGGTGGTTGGGTTACGCATACGAATTCCCTCGAATAATTGAACTTTTAGGGATCGGTGCTTTTGGTTGGGGTCTCTTTGCCCTTCTTTTTTCGTTTTTATGGAAGAGGACATACTGTGAGACGCTAACTGTTGCGACCCTCGGCGGGGCATGCATTGTGCTTCTAGCTCTGCTTATGGGTCGGCAAAAAGTCATGGAACTTCGCCGTCTTTCCAGCCACTTGTATTTCGTCCGACCCGCTCCAGACTGCTGTACGCCAGCGGTTCTCTACCGAGCGGAAAACGTTAGCAAGTTTCTTCGTTATTTGTCGCAAGGTACATATGATTCGACTAGACCTCTCGATATCGCAATGGCCGAATACTTTCGTGCTGTGAGTGAAAGTTCACTTTATGTGGAACCCAATCTTTTTCGACATATTGGGATGTATAGTTCTTTGGGCAAGAGCCCCAAATCACCAGAATACTTTTTGTTTCAATGACACTGTATCTTCACACCAACATTTAAAATCTCAATTTTTCTCAAAATGTGCAGACGGTGATTATGAACTTCACCGATCCGTCAATGGAAGTAAACGTACCGACCAGCGATTTCTTTACTTCCACCAGATACGTGGGTGATAACTTACTGAATTGAAAACCGGTGAATAGAAGGTTAGTGAACCTCATTGTCAAAGGGAGAAAACCCAGAACATAACTTACTTGATGATGTAACCATTCTTGTTCAAAAGGTAACGGTTGTTTACAGTTCTCCACAACTTCCCCTGAAGAGATAAATTATATTTAAAAAAAAAAGAAGAAAACAAACAATCGTCTATTTGCGCGACCTTTGAGTAAAGACAGAAGTGTCAATTGTCGGGATATGAACACATTTCGAAGAAGAATGGTTTCAATTCCATTAACGTAAAATAATATCATCAACTAGTGGAGACGATTGGATGCCCAAAGTGTACACAGCCTTTGTTTTCTTTGTTTCTTCTCCTATCAATATATCTCTTTATTCATAACGACCTTTGGGTGTCATCTTAGCGAGATGGTTAACAACGTTGTCTCGTAAATCCAGTCACAAGTATATAGAGTTCATATCGTCAACGACTATGCTCTTCATTTCGCAACTTATGACAATATTTTTATACGAATAAACACATACAGACATGTAAACACATGCACGCACACACAATATATATATATATATATATATATATATTGGGTGCATTTGAGCAGTAATTTTTCATCTGTAAAAGTTTGATTATGTAACATTAAGTTTGGTTATGTAACATTATGTATAATTTAAGTTTAATGATTAAGGTCAGAGAAGAAAAAAAAAAAAGAAAGTATTTTGTAACTAGTTAGAAAAAAATCTCTTGGCTAGCAAACGGCCCACACGTGTTGTTGAAAATTGATCGAGTTTCTGAAATTTGATCTATAAATATCTTATATCTTGGAGTTCAGTAAATTCACCAACATGTGAAAAAGTAGAAAAATAAACAAATAAATAGTAGAAAGTTGAAAAAAAAAATTATCCTGGGATATCAGAAGGAAACAGGTTTGAGTGATCTGATAAGGTCAGCGGATAGTCGCACTAATTGCGATGAGAGTGTAAGTTCCGATTCGGGGATTGGCATCGGTCATCACAAAAAAAAGAAAGATAAAAAAAAAAAATTAAGAAAACGGTTTCGTTTATCAAAGTAGATGAGAAGGTTGATAAACCGTAAAAATAAATCAATCAAAGTAGATGAAGCAGTATTGAGTGGCTTTTCATTTGACCCCGAATTGTGGAACATAACGAATTATCAATTAGGAAGAAGCGAGGGATTTCCTGATAAAAGGAGTCTCTCCCTCAGATATTTCATTTAGAATTTTTGCATCTAAAGTGAACAAGCAGGACTAAAACTGTTGGAAATTAAAAGGCTCTCTTTCTCATTCACTTCCTAATTTCCCTATTAATGAAAATAAAAGAAGTTAATTCAGATTATATGTGTCGTGCTGCTTAACATGAGAAGGGAACTATTTCTTGATGAAAAGGACAACTAGTTCTAGATTTCCAGAGACAGGCCAAGTAGAGTATATTAGTCCTAAGAAAGCCGTGGAAACGAACGTGATGACGCAACTGACTTGGTCCACGTCCGCACAATGACAACAGTCGCCAAAAACACTTTCGAACTACTACGCCGATCACGAGTCGTAGAAAGAAGGTGATGATAGAACCACAGACATACAGCCAAATACTCAACTGCAATATATTACGTCAGAGTTAAAGACTAATGAAGCTAGTTTGTTAAGGATTTTTTTTTCCTAAATTTCCGACTATTTTCTTGCTTTCCTGTGAAAATTTGGATATATATTGCTCAAAGTCTGAGTAATTTTGGTCTTTATAGCTCAGTCCACCTATACGTCAGTGAATGCTGAACAATCTCCTCACAGGTGAAGAAAAGAATTGAAGTAACAGAAATATGGTTTAACAAAAGAATGCTGAGAATTCCATAGACCGAAAATGTGAGCAACGACGAAGTTTAGAGAAGATGGAAACAAAAAGGACACTTATACTTTACATCAGGAAAAGTTGAAAGATTTAGAGCCCATAATGAGGAAAGAGGATTTAGAAAATTTGATATTCACAGATTGAAGACAAGAGCAAAGCAACACATAACCTACTTAGTGAATGGATGGCGAAGCAAGGTTTTAGAGAGATAAAAAGACAAAATTTATTAAGAGCTACAAATGGCAGGAAAATTTGAAAAGCCTTGACTGCCAACGACTTGAAGAGATACATCATATAAAAGTTGGATGATAATACGAAAGAGTGGGAAATATATAAAACAATTGGGATAATTTTTACCTTGATATATGAGAATACATGTGAACCAGAGATGTCAGGTTTACGGCCACATCAAGTTGAAACAGTGGACGGACAGTTGCGTACTTGATATTTGCACCTCGGACAATTGCGTCCTAGACAAATGCGTCCCTGGATAATTCGTACCTCTGATATTTTTTTTAAATTACCATACTTTCTTTTCTTAAGAATTGCTAATTGTAAACTAAATTTTAATTATTCTAAAGAAGCAAAAAGGTAGTTAGCATAAATTTTGAAAGAAAAAAAAAATTTTTTTAAGAGTTGCTTAATATAGAAATTTGACACCAATACCATTAATTACTCTAAACAAGCAGAAAGGTAGTTACCATAAAGAAAGAAAGAAAGAGAGAAAAAATTCTTTTTTAAGCAAGAAAAAAATAAGCTAGTAATTTCATTCCACTCTTGCAGTGCGTACCAAAAACATCTAATAGATTCTGGATTTTATAGATTATATTTTTATAATGGTTAAGTTCTGAAAATCAAACACTGGTGGAAAAATATTTGTGGACGATGAAAATTACAGCTACCACTATCATAAGAAAAACGCCGATGAAACAAAAAACATACTGGCGATGTGTAGAGCGATCTTGCAACATAATCTTCCATTCCATTTTAGACAAAAATAAACTTAATTTTTAAAAATTTTATTCCTTTTTTTTTTTAAAATTATGATTACTAAGTATGTTTTTTTTTTCAAAATTTATGGTAATTGCCTTTAAAAACTTCAAAAAATTATCAGAGGTATGCAATTAACTAGGGACGTATTTGCCTAGGGACGTATTTGTCTAGGGATGGAAATGGCCAGAGACACAATTGTCTGGTACGCAATTGTCCGGGACACAAATGTCCAGTACGCAACTCTCCTAGAACCCGTTTAAACATTGGTTCTCGTACGATCACCGCAGTTAAGCAACGTCGAGCTTGGTAAGTACCTAAATGGGTGACCGCTTAGGAATACCAGGTGCTGTAAGCTTGGTTGTGCGGATGGAGTAAGGGAGTAAGGCGGATTCGTTATATTCACTTACACGCAAATGCCTTTGAGAAAGGTATAGCGATTTTCTAAGAAGGCGCAAGGCCAAAAGTATGGGACACGGTCGTAATCGTTCTAGTGAGACCAGATTGCTAACCATCACACCACGTTGAGAAGCCCCTTTTGGGAAAGATATGAATCCACTTCTTCTCCCAGCTATGGGCTAATTAGTAGGAATTGTATCAGTAAATCATTATTATATAAAAAATCTTACAAATCTAAAAAATATTATATGCCTTTAAATAACCTGCAAAATGTTGATAGTCCCTAAAAAATCATCAAAGCAGAGTTGTCTTATTGAATACATTCATACGGAAAACTGCACTCACTGACACTGGTCGACGCTATGTTTAAGAAGACCAACCAACCAGTGTTCACAGTTAAGTAGTAGCCAATATGTCTCGGCAGTGACAACTTTGATGCGTGTGACAAGCCATGTTTCGGGTGGGCTTGCACAACTGTCAAATCACAAGATCATCATGCGAATCTCGAAAATGCATAGACATTTGGTACTCACAATTCAGGAAAATAGTGCTTTGTAGCTGAAAACTTGCTCTATCCATCGGTGTTATTGTGCTCCCGGTATCTGTTGTAGATTTCATGAAAATAAGTAGGAGGCATTACTTTCGAAGCTTTATATATGCGCGGTACTTAAAAGTGCTCAATATCTGCGATTGAGCTAACATATTCAGTTGTATGGATATTAGTTTGTAACTCTGAGTTTCACGCTTTTGCGATGTGAAATCCAGGGTTTCGAACTAAATTCTATACAAGTGAATATATATATATATATAATGTGTGGGTGAGTGGGTGTATTTAGGCAGCAAATTCTCTTTTAGGCATGTCTGATTGAATAAGTTACAAACATTATGTCTGCTTATTTTCATCACAATCCTTTCATATTCACGAATATTTTCCATATATTACAATCAAATGAGGCAAGAAATGCACTGTAACAGTGAAAATAACTTTTATTTCCCACTTTTTATTTCTGAGATCATCATCAAGGGGGCAGCTGGTAATGCAAAAACCATGTGTAGCTATCCATTACTGATTTTTTCCTTTGCGTTTAAATGCAACGGCTAAATTCTTTAGCATTCATTACAACGTGAAAAGTTATCCATTATGGAAGTTTTTCTTTTATGTTGGAATATCATGGTCGAGCGCGCAATAAATCATGAAAACTGTTCTTTTTATAGGCATTTTAAAACATTATTACAGTATTCGTAGCTGATTCTATGTAGTGTCGGTTTCAAATTTTTTTAAAATGTAGGTTGCTTCGAGGATCTGTAGTTTTAATTTGTTATTTTCTTGGTGTAAAATAGTTGTGTTATCAATCTTTTTTTCTATACTGTGATGCGGACAGGAATGTTAGTGTAAATGTTTTACAATGAACGAATGATCACTCATGTGTAGAGTAAGACGTCTTGATAATGTAGTTGCCGTATAACCAACATATATATTTGTTTTTCTATCGGAGATACATTCTCCCAAAGGACATTTGAATTGATGTATAATGTTGGTTTTACGTAATACATTCCAACATAAAAGAAAAAAATTCCATAATGGATAACTTTTCACGTTCTAATGAACGTTAAAGCAGACATAATGTTTGTAATTTATTCAATCAGATATATATATAAGTAATAAATTTAATGAAATTTAAGTAATGTAATTTAATAATTGTGTATTTAGGCAGCAATTCTTCTTTTATATAAGATTCGCTAAAGACGACTGATAAGATACAACAAGGAAAGTGACACTACAACATTCAGAAAAAAAAAAACCTGTTTTAAATAAATAAATAAAAAAACGTAACCGCAGTACCTTATTAGTCGTTTTTACCGAAACTTGTATAAAAGAGGGATTGCTGCCCACAACACAATTATTAAATTACATGACCCGGCAGCCAACAAGGAAACTAACACTACAACATTCAGAAAAAAAAACTTATTTTAAATAAAAAGATTAAACCGCAGTAATTTATCTGTTGTTTTTAACGACCCCCACCATATATATCTGGTTGAATAATCTACGGCATCTTTCTTAATCAGTTTTGTAATAACACTAAGAAATTGATCCGTGAATTTGAGAGGATTAAAATAAAAATAAATGGACATAATATGTTAAGATTATTCAATCAATTCGTCGGTTGAGCAACCAATCTGCCACTGGGTGGCATGCTACTAGCGTTTGCCGCCGTCGGGCCGCCGGCGTGTTCGTCTCGGCAGTGTTACCACCGGCGGATCGCTAGAGACCCACCGGTGGCTGTTAACAGAGAACCGCTGGCGTTACCATCGGCGGCCTGCCAGCGGGCCACTAGCGACTTGCATGTAGGGAAGAAAGGGTATTTGACAGCTGCTGGTGCTTGTCTCTTCGTAATGAATAGAGCACTCTGGCAGCTGATAATGATTATATCACGTATATAATGCGTTAAAAAATCCTTTTCGTATCATGCGTCAAATCTAATGTTGAGATTCCATCCCGGCTTGAAGCAATCGCGTGTTTAGTCACACTGAAGAGTTGTGATAGAGCGAAACAGTCCGCCTGTGGATGACATATATATATATATATATATTGAAATATGCATGTATGCTAACTGTGATCTATAGGTCCTATTGAATATTTTAATGAAACCCACTTAAGGTTATCAATTGGATGGTATGAAGATTTTTCCCCATCGATGATAATAACAACAATAGTTATCAAAATAAAACAAAGATATGACACACCTGAAAAGTATTCTGCTTTCACCTGGGTTTTTGCTTTTCTCAGTGATTTCTTTGCCGAAGAGAGTTGCCAGTCGATTATACAGCCTTCCACGTTGATATTAAATTTACGTGATCAGTGGCCAATTCATAAATGTTCGATTTTTAAAAAAAAAAATTCATTTCTAAACGTTAAATTATTAATGAAAGCGATTCCTATGCAAAAAAAAAAAAAGCTTCACATTTGTCAGAATGGAAACAGTCATTTAAAATTTGTGATAGTTGCAGGTACTGAATATCATAAACCTTCAGAACAAAAAGAAACTTTAAAAAAAGCTTAAAATTCACACGAACAATTTTACGTATTTAAAATTTTGAGTACCACACGAAAAAAAAAAAAAAAACCCTGCCATTTTGCGTCAGCCGGTATAGTTCGTAAAGAAACTGTAATACGAAAAAATAGTAAAGAAAACATTGCTTCACTCGTGACGGTCGAAAAAATAATTCACGCGTGTGGGGGTTAAACTACAGCAAATATTTTATGACAGGGTGCTGAAAAAAATGTTCGCTCAACCTACTTTCAATGACCAAACATTAAAATATTGATTTTGGAAAGTGGATCAACCGAGGTGTTTTTCGCACCCATTCGTATGTGATAGAAAAAAATAATATAAATTATCTTGAAAGTTAAAGCTTTCAGTCCGAACTTCAAGATTCACTGGGTGTCTGGCATAAAACGTTGATTAGCTAAGTCGTCTCGCAGACTCACTCAATAATATCATAAGAGCGAGCTTCACTGGGTGTCCCCACTACTGGTGTTTTATGTCAAACTAAGCCATGTAATTCCATTAAGTACTTGTAAACAAAAGATATAAATAATTAAAGCCAGGCCTGTCCTCAGGATGTTCTGAGTCGGGAAGGGACAACTCAACACCGCCATCTCAACACAGCTGCTTGAACACCGCTAACTGAGCGCCGGGAACTTTGGATTGAGACAACGTAAATAAATTGACACATAAAAAAATAATTCAATATTTTAGAATGACGATTTATTTTATAAAAAAATAAATTACATGACGATTTAGTTTATTAAAAATAATTAAAAACAAATAAACTGGTTTATATTTTACATAATTCCCTTTCAAATGCCTTACTTGAAGAAAAACATTCAGTTATAAAAAAAGTTGTTTTGCTGGTTCTGAGTTGTTCCAGCGCTCAGTCGGTGGTCTTTTAGTCGGCGGTGTTGAGTTGTCCTGTGACCTTCTGAATCTTGGGGTGGGGGCGGTCTTTAAGTCATTGTGGCATCGAGTAAGAATTTACCCACAAAAATTTGTTCACACGCATTCTCACAGGATGTTTGTGTGTGTGTGTGGGGGGGATTAATACTCAGTGACGGTTCTGATTACTGTTTTACAGTAGGTGCTCTGATAATTATTTACTAAAGTTATCTTAAACTGACGCAAGGCCATAACTTTGAAACACCCAGTAAAAATCGAATGAACTACACTTGCAAATAGGGTAGGAAACAATACTGCTAATTGTCGATAGATATCACATTATTAGGATCTTGTGCCAAACAAAGATGTGCTGAGTGAAAATCTAGCCAGAGTCCCTGCCGTTGAGCAAAGAATACGAATATCATTAATTTGTTAATGAAGCAACAGGGACGTTTGAGCAAAACGCAATTTTTGATCATTCATGAAATAATCCTGTTTTTCAAACAGATCGATAATTCATTGTCCTGACGTCCTTTATCAACCCAATCAATGCTACTCATAGATTCACTTTGCATAAAAGATTTCTTTTGTTCTGTGCCCCACCCTCTTTGTTTTACATCCCTAGCGAGGACCAAATGTGATCCGTGCTTATTCTGACAGTTTATCGATATTATAAGCCGTGCAATATATTGTAGAGAGCCTGACGCATATTCTCTTTTGCTCACAATCAACGACCACGTGGGACAAATCGAAAAGGATTTTTCTTTCTTTCTTTTCATTTTAATCAAAATAATAACAAGTTGCAGAAGATAAAGTCCACAAATACAAATGAGTAAGTATTTTCAAACAAAGAAGGCTTTCAATCAATGAACGAGCGATTGGAAGTAGAAAGAGGTTAACAGTTAATTTTGTATCGTTTTCAAATGGAAAAAGTAACTCCGAAAAACATACCTCACATATAGGAGTTAAGTTTATTAAGTTTTCGATGTATATTGCCATCATGCACAGAAATATTTTCTGGAAGTTACTTTTATTTATATATTTTAATTTGAAGGACATAGTTAACTTATATATGTATTCAATAAATAATAAATGTTTAATAGAGCAAGCTTAATTGACCAACACAACACGCAATACGGCTCATCGGGGTTCAATGGTATGATAAATCTTACCCTGATGAGCGTTATTGTGCGAAACTCTAGAGCCGGTCAAAATGAGGTAAGTACATTGCGCATTTTGATTTATTGAATATTGTCGCTCTAGTTATTTACTGAGCACTTTTTCGGTAAAAATTCTGCTGATCTAAAAGTACGTTTTTCATAGATGTCTTTGTTTATATATATATATATATATATATAAAGATTCATTTCTGTAGTTTACTGCTACCAGCAAGCAGAAATATTTCTTCTCCCGATGATGGCCATTTTGTCCGAAAATAGTTGAGGAATCTAAATGAAATAATAATAAAAAAAAAACGAAAGAATATTAATCTACAACCCAGCGTGTCTGAAGATTTTAATATTTTTTTATTGTTCAATATATATATATATATATATATATATATATATATATATATTTGTGTGTGTGTGTGTGTGTGTGTGAAATATTCTGAGAGAGAGTGTATCTGCAGGGGAGACAAAATGAAAAGAGGTAAGAGGAAAAACTATGCTTAGCCGGCGCGTTTTGTCCTCTGAGGGACTTTATCAAGGCAATGTAGTATTTATTTTGCTGCACGTGTTTATATACAAAGGCGAGGATTTCAACCGTCTGATGATCAATCATAACCGTTCTCAAATTTAAAAGCCTTGATAAACCAATTATATACTCACCTTTGTATCTAAACACATGCAACAAAATTAATCCTACATTATCTTGATAAAGTCTCCCAGAAGAGGAAACGCGTCGGCGAAGAATAGTTTTCCTTTTTGTCTGTTTTATATATATATATATGTACATTTTGTTTCGACGTTTAATAAAATGTACTAATGTAACAGTGTATAATAAATGTTTATTGCTCCACTCTTGTATTGAGTCCTGTTTTAAATTAATGCTTTGAACGTTGCAATTTTATTCTTCGTTCTTTTACATTTGGAGATACATCTTGTATTTAATTCTCAATAAATTGTCTACTCACCAGTTATTCCCTAACGCCTGATGAGATCTGTTAGTACGCATCGAAACATAATTGCATTTGTGTAGCGTTTTTTTTTTATACGATTTGATGTAATATCCCAAAAGAAAGAATATTGTTCTACTTTTGTATTGATCTACGAACGTCGGAATTGCACTCCATTAGTAGTTCTCATTTTACATGGGTATATATATATATATATATATATATATACATAAGGAACTCTTAAATCATGACACTTACAATGCATCTTTGTCTAAATATATACTCTTTATATTAAGATGGTGCTTTTCAGATGAAAATTATTATCAAGTTTTTGGAGGCACACGTGCAATGGCAAAATATGTGAAGTTACATTTTTTCCAAATTGTCTTATTTTTTTACGTTCCGACAGATTACATGAAATTTTATTATATAAGAGAAATATACTGGAAAATAATTATATAAGAGAAATATATCTGGAAAAACATTCATCTTGACACATTCGCTAGTAATGTGGTGTCATCAACCGAACAATTTTATTTGAAAAAAAAAAAAAATCTACATTATCGAAACGAAGAGCATTTTTCGTTGAGCGTCTAAACACTTAAATTTTAAATTTAACTGTTGAAGATACCAAAATCAAATAAATACAATGAGGGGTGGTTTAATGGAGTACGGAAAGTGCGACACTGAAATCTGAAGGCGCATTGGAATAGCGAAAGATGCTTTTAAAAAGCCAAGTAAAGTATTAAGAAACAGAAAAATTCCGTTAACAACAAAGAAAAGAGTACCGAACTGTTGCGTAATATCAGTCCTCCAATATGGTAGTGAATGCTGGACAATCTCCTCATAGAGTAGATGAGGAGAAGTAATAAAAAGAAAAGGGATTTGAATTTCGGGCCTTTCTAGTGAGAGGTTTAATAACTGTTCATTTTATTACTCTGACAAGAGAACGCTCATGAAAAATATGGGTGCCTAGAATAGTGGAGCACCAAGTAGCTGTCCACTGTATCCATGCCTGAAGACAGGACTGACGGTAGACTCTAGGGTAAAGCTGCCAAAAATAACGTCTAGACATTAGAAATTTGCAGACGTAGCAGAAAACAGATTATGAGGCACAAAAAGAAAATGTCAACAAATCACTATTGGTATGAGTAAATAAAAAAAAAAAAGAATGATTTTGTCTTTCCTGAAAATAGATAAATACAAAACTTTGCAACAGATTTTAGTCGGCCAACTTAAGAAATGGCAGTTTGTCATTACAAATCTACGCCATACGACCCGCCTTCCCTATGAGATAAGCGAAGTGGTTACAAAAGACTCGCCAGCATTTGAAACTAGGTGTTACCTTATCTAAGTCAATACACTTGTATTTTCTTTTCGCCTGTAAACTGTAAGTAATGACATTTGCTAAATTGTTTGACCTTCTTTTATATCAGATCAGACACATGTCTATTTCTACGAACATTTCAAATAAGACTGTTTATTCTAAAAAGATTCCCAGAAAAAAATTCAACTTACACCTTTACATACAAAAACTTTGTTTTGAAATTTGACAAAAATTATTGGAAGTGACCATCATTAATTATAGCAGCCGCTATACATGTCTTTGTTTAATGTTTATCTACCATTTTCTCTCGCTACCGCGATTTAATAAATAGTATGTTGAAGAAGTGATGGATCTATATTTATTGATCAGATATATTTTATTACTTAAACGTTATTTTTAGTGGATACTCATATTTGAGTAGACGATCCATTTATTAAACAGTATATTACTTATTTTCGTCTACCGGCCTGAATATTTAAGAAATTCAAGGAAAAAATATGCGTTCTCCAGCAGGTTAGAACCTGCGACGTCCTGAGCAGGGGAATACCGTCGTTAGATTCGACGTGCTTTAGACCTCTGAGCCACGAAGTGCGTCGATAATCAAATAAAGTTGAATAGTACCTCGAATATTCAGACGACAATAAATAAATATACTGTTTAAGAAATAAACGGAGCATCTACTCAAATATGAGTATCCACTAAAATGACGTTTAAGCAACAAAATTTGTTGGATTAATAAATAAAAATCCATCACTTCTTTAGAAATTGCTTTGTTTACGTTAGGATACGAAACTGAGCAGATATGTATATTTTCAAGAGTCAGGGAAAATTTGCGTTTAAAGACACTATTCAGCTTTGCTTGATCATCGACGCACTTTGTGGCCGATAGGTCCAAAGTACGTCGGATCTAACGACGGTTTCCGCTACCCAGAGTGACGCAGATTCGAATTCTACCGGAGGGCGCATATTTTTTTTTCTTTAAAAAATCGTCTACTCAAATATGGGTATCCACTAAAAATAACGTTAAAGTAATAAAATAGTATGCTAAAAAAAAAAAAAAACTATTGTGAGAGAGAGAGAGAGAGAGAGTCTGGGAAACACATACACACACGTATATATATATTATATATATATATATATTTTTAGTGAAATTGGAGTAGATTCGAATAGCGAAATTAAATCAGATCATTTTGTTTACTGATGGGGAAATCTGATCTAGGGCAGAAGTTGCACCCATTCAATCTGGGTCATCAAAAGATAAAGAAATTATCGAAATAATTTTTATCGATTAAAAATTGAAATAGAGCTGAGTAAGCTAGAAGAAACTTTGGAATTCACATGATTTTGGTTGAAGCAGCCAGAACCCAGTGATAATCGCGTGCGAAGTAGTAGGGCCGAGGGTCAGTTATTTACCAACCTGGTTTATCTATATAAACGCGTAGTTATGCAAAAAAAACTGAAACGGGAGAAAATTCTTGAAGAGAGAATTGGCCCGGGCGAGCGTTGGGAGGAGGAACGCCACTATAACTTTAAGCCCCGCACAGAAATCTGTAACCCTCCATCGCAAGGGTCATATATCGTTCTGAGACGATTTAACAAGATAACCCCATATACTCTCTCCAAGCTGCAAATCCACTGAATACATAAATCTACCAAAGGAACTGTATCGATCTACAGAATGTTACATGTCTGGTGAGGAACCCGATACGGAAACATTTCAAACCACAGCAAGTATACGACAAGGAGGAAATGAGAGCCTCAGTCTATTTAATCTTTTCCTAGACTATGTCCTGTGCATTTGCAAACACAAATGTGAGGAGATGAACACTGACCATTTAAACATTTCATACCACATCCCAAATGAATCTACCAATAGAAGACAACGATCCTAATTTCCCTCCAGAGGTCATTGTCTGTGTGTGTGTATTGGGGGGGGGTATGGGGCTATGCTGATGATATAGGTATTCATAGTTGAGATAAGACTGATCTTGAATAGAAAATCTATATCATCTATCAAGTCTTGGAAGCTTTCCAAACCAGAAACTATGATCTGGAATTGGAATGAAAGCAGTGAGGTAGTAGCCTATTTTCCTGATAAAAATGTTTAAAGAGAAAGATTTCATAAACTTCAACAGAAAGCACAACTGTATGAATCAATGACGGCCAAATGTTTCCTTGTAGATCCTACCATTAATCAAATGTGTTTCTGTGGCATTGCTAACCTGATCCCCGCAAAAAAACTAGACCTTAATATTTTTCATGAAACAAGACATGATAAGCTGAAAGTCATCCAATTTATTGTCCATATAAATACACCTTGAACATTTTACCAACATCGATTGTTTAATGCCAATTTTAGTGTGAAAACATTAACTTGCATAATAAAATCTGACAGTGTAAATATATTCAGTGATTATTTTAAACCGCCCCCATTCCTCATCAGCAGAAGCGTGTTAAATAGATTATACAAAGAAAAAAGTTCGTCCCGCTGATTAGAAAAGGAATTCAAATCTCGCATGTTCTAGATAACCGATATAATTTGATTTCCTATCATCCAATCATCAAAATCAAAAGCCGATTAATTCTTTTATGTTTTCATTCACATTCAGAATAAAAACAATTATTTTTTTACATTGTCGTATCCATAAAGAAAGAAATAAATAAAACATTAATTCTACTGTCACGTTGTCGTGTCCATAAAAATTAAATATAAATTAATTATAACGTCAAAAATAATTATAACAATTATAGTTATCAGAAATTCACTCATTCTAAACCAATGAGAATCGACCTCACCATTATCCTCTACAAACAAACACGTAACCTGCTCAGTGACAGGTCGTTAACACGTACGTCAACGGAAATTTCATCTCCTTTTCCTTTTTCAGGCCATAATAGTAATATTTATCTTTTAGTACTCAACAAAAATTCGAGGTAAGAAAACCCCAGACATTTCTTGTATTTTCCAACTAAATTACCTGGACACTCATTACACACTGCTATAAAAAATATACGAGAAAAACTGTATTCACTTTACTTATTATTTATCTTATCATTCTGTCGGATTCCAGTCCATATTTGATTTACATTTGATCCCATACTCACAATTTTACTATCTCGTTTCTCCAACGCTACATAACCAGATAATAAATAATACTCGTTTTGTTGTTTCCACGTCCCATTTTTACAACTATTTTTGTATATATATAAATATTAGGGGGGTATAATTATTTACTCAGAGTTATAACTCCCTTACAACATTCTGTAGAGTAGAAAAAGACAAACAGCATAATATATTCTACTACCTATCTTCATGAAACTATAAAATCACATTTAATTCCTCACAAGGCAGAAAAAAGAAAAATATGAAATATGTCGTTCTGTGACGGTTACACACCTGGCCCAGTGTCGGATCCTTTGGTTACGGCGCCAACGGTGACGTCGCTCCTCCTGGTCGCTCCTCCTGGGTCCAAGCGTGCCGCTCCAACCCTTTGGTCAGATGATCACCAGCCTCGCCTTTCCCGACTCGCTTCCAATACCTGGTCACTAAAGCAACTATACCGATCTCCGGTCTGTCTACCCACGCTGTGTTTAGATCTTAGACAGACGGGACCAGCAGGGATCGGGGCCGATACAAGTTGAGTCCGACGGGGTGGCAAAACACAAATAAAATAAAAACTCACGACACCAAACAAAATTGTTGATAAAAAGGGTAACAACCTTTTATATCTTAAAGTCCGTTACATAAAAACAAAATTGTTCTCAATTCCCGACCCGCTCTGTGGACTATGGCACCAAGCTTCTATCACACAATAGGAAAATGTCGAATTACCTACTTTCTAGAATCATGTATGTATGTCGGAGTGTGGTTCAGTTCGACACTGGGGCTAATTTCTATCGATCATTCGCAGTTGATTCTTCTCTCCGACTTGAGTTGTATTTCTTCTTCTTCTTCTACTTGGGCTGGAAGTTCTTCTTGTCTGAGGGTTCTTTTCTCGCTGCCGTCCGGGGATGAACTGATTTTTGTCGATTGGGGTCCTGCTTATATTGACGCCGCAACAAACTGGGGTGGGTCTGTCGGCGTCAGGGTTTTCTCGATAATTCCAAAAACTGCATTAATTCTGTCTTCTCCATTATCGCTATTGTTTTCGCCCCTACTTCCTCGCAGTACCTTTGGTGGGGCGGCGCACATCCATCTCTCTTAGTCTCTCGTATGTCAGGTGACCGCTTTTCAACCAATCGTTCCTGATCGAGCATTTCTTTCCCTTTTCTTCCGCAGGTCACGTGATCGTATTCGACCAATTGTTATTGATCAAACATTTCTTTCCCTTTTCTTCCGCAGGTCACGTGATCGTATTCGACCAATTGTTATTGATCGAACATCCTCTCCCCTCTGTTTGCGGGCGTGGTTACATCGTTCTTGTTTAAAAAACAAAATCCAATTTTGCCCCTTTTTGCACGTACGCAAAATGACAATCTTTGGCTTTCTCTCACCTGGACTTTGTTAAACAGCCCGCTGCTAATTAGTCTTGACTTTAGAAAGGATCTTTTCCGCCTTCTTGGCGCCCTCTGTGAGCCAAAAGCAATTGTCCCTCTTTTTTACCTCTTTGTTTTACCTGATAGTCGAAAATCTTAATTATCTACATTGAAATGTCTCTACTTTATTAACGTGGGTGTCCAATTCTTAACAGGTCTGTATATCGTTCCACCGGTCACTCCCCCCAACCCAAAGACACTTTTTCCCTGATTAAAAATTGTTTCATTGTTCCCAAAAATTTCTCTTTATCCAAATTGATAAGGTGTCTTTCCATGCAAAAAGTAGGCTAGGTGCTCTGACCGACATTCTTACCAAAATGACTTTCGAAAATCGGCCAAGACGCTGACCTAAATCTCTTTCTGACTCCTATCTCCACCCTCAATTGGGTCATGCGTCATACATTTCTCTTTCTTTCTTTTTCTTCCCTTCCTTCCTTTTTCCTTTCTTTCCTTCTTCTTTCCTTAGGATCGTCTAGTACACTCTTAGTGAATTATTTTCAACTCAGTTATTTTCCGTTTAAAAAAAAAAAATTAACAACCTGTTTAGTAACCGAGTAAGAAAAAATTAAATCATATTTCTATGAATATTTCTAATAATGCAAGGTGCCACAGTTCAACGTTGTCGTTTAGCTTTGGTAAAACAGACGAAAAAAATCATAAAAATGATCTCCGAACGTATAAAGACCGATAACTCAGGTTATTTTCTGCTCCGTTTCGCATCAGAATCATTTTATTTATTATTAGATAAATATCAACAAGAAATTCTACAAAAGTTTCTCTAAGTTACCGATTTCATATGATTTCAAATACTACTATAATGAGTTCGATCCCCATTGCATATATCACGCATTTAGTGTTGTGGTTTAGTAAACTTACTAAATAGTGGCCTGCTTCGCGGCTGAAGTAGTTGCGCAACCGGTGTTCAAGTTTAAATCCTATAACAATTTCAAAAGCGGATTTCCAAAGCAAACAGACCTTTCCCGCATTTGAAAGAGTGGTTCAACACTCATTGTAAGCCCGATTTGCGCCTGTTGTCGTACTAAGCTAACCTCAGTAATAATTATGGATTGTGTGTCGCAAACAAATGTAGTGATTTCTCGCAGTGAGAAATCAAAGAGCCAAGTTGGAATTTCAGTCGAGTTCGTTACATTGACTTATGGAAAAGGTACGAATCCATATCTCTCCTTCCTCTCCAGCTCTGAGTAAATAGCAAGACAGACTGGGTCCTATAGCCTTGGATGGTAACCGGTCTAGGAGAAGGACAACTCTGGATTGAAACCCTCCTACTATGGGTAAGGCAGCCAGGGTTGCGTAGCATTGTTTAGCAACTAGTTTAGAAGAAAGACAACTCGGAATTTAAAACCGTATGTAGCCTTGGCTAAGCACATCTTTGCTGCTAAGGAAAGGATCGTTCAGTTCACATTGACTGCCATCAATCTATCATATATATATATATATATATATATATATATATATATATATATATGGTAATCCGTATGGGTAATCCCAAGGAGGATGAAATCCTGAGAGCTCAATGTAAATCCAGAGCTAATATTTAAAAGAAAAACAGACCACTTTAAAGTACCATTATAATAATTTATTTCACCAGAGCCCTTTTAAAGGGCGCCGGATCATCAGATAGCACTTCCAAAAATGAAATGAAACGAAAAAAGAAATATAGTTTTAAGGTGTGCTATATTTATGGGATAACGTGCTCAATATCAGAGATAGAGCGTATATATATAAAAATATGAACATTGAAGTCAACACGCAATCGTCAGGCGGACTGACGATTGTGTCCAGCATGAAACAGCCTGTCGCCTCTGAGTGTTGACTTCAATGTTCAGTTATATATATATATATATATATATTAGTGGAACTAATGTCAATTGAAAACAATTAATATGAGTGCTACAAAATAGAGAAGTTTTTATTTTATTTCATTTGTACAACACAAGTAATGTGGAAAAATATCTGAGAACAAAAATTAATCGTTCGTGTTTTGTTTTCCTTTAATGTCTCTGAGAGTCCCACAGAAACATCAGCAGCCGCATAGCGTTAAAAGGATTCATGGTCAGACTATTGGAATATCTATAAATAATGTAAATAGGCAATTAGATAAACACATACGGATATAAAATGTTGAAATGTGTTCCAATCAGGGTTTAAGGAATCAAATCGTTTAAACAATGTGCTCTTGAGAGTTCAACCTTTCTCCATGGAGGTGTTACCCGGTTACCGTTCTCATTGAGAATCACTGATCTAATTTTTAAAATTCATTTAAAAGTTACTTTGGTTAAATTTTCGAGTACGAAAATAAAGCTAACTGATACAGACTTCAAGAGAGGGCACCTCGACAAGCTTGCTAACCGTTATTAGCAAGCTTGTCTCCCTAGAACATTTACAACTGAATAGTGAGTTCGATCCTCATTGAGTGCCCCATACATTGCCTTGTGCCACATCTAAGCTACGCTTTGAAAATCACTATAGACTTCAAGAGGTCTGAGATGTGTATTCCTTAAGTCGGTAACTGAGTTTTGCCATACCAGTGGTTTTTGTGTATCTTAATTGGCAAGGCACTTTTCCGATGAAGGAGCTATTCCCCGATGGAATAAAAAAGAATACAGGTTCGATTCCTGTCTAGAAGTATATTTTTCATTATTTAGGGCTTCTCGATTTCTAGGTTGATAATAAAATAATCTGTTTTAAAAAATATTAGGAATGTTAACTCAAACTAGTATACCCATAAAAAATAACGTTTAATAATCTAACATCTATAATAATTAAGATGAAAACAAAAATTAAATAAGTAAATTAAAGCGTGTTTTATTGACACAGAATTTTATCATCAATTTGATAAGCGATACGTTTACATCGATTACTTAAAACTTGGTATGTCGACCTATTTAGCAAATAATCACCTTTCCTTATACTTGTTTTCAAATCTGTTTTTAGTATTCTTTAAACAAAGACAATTTATTTATTTATTTATTTTTAACTTTCTTAGTTTCCGGTTGTAGAGCTGTTTACTTCAGGAAAAAAAAACTGATTTTCTACGAGAGAATCTCCACTTCAAAAACGATAAAAACATTGGGTATTTTATTCGATATAAAATGGAATGTAGAATGACGTTAGGATTTGTTGTTTTTCTTTACAAATAGTCAGGGGACATTCATAAAGTGAAACTTTGCAAACACAAGAATAACAAATAGGCAGAGGGAGAGAGAAAAAAATAAGATCCCTGGATGCATAAATTTGGCCACATATTTCCTTGGTCAATGAATAATCCAGTCATTGTTGAACAAATTATTCAAGAACGGGTCAATTTTTTTTTTTTTTTAGATAAATGATCATATGGAAAATTATTTCTGGTTCACACACAAGAACAAAAAAAAAAAAAAAAAGATAAAAAGTACGACATTTAAAAAAAAATAACCTTTTACATCCTAATTGTTAATATACAGGCTATTCTTTGGAACCTCGAGGCGGTATAGTGGTTAGCAAGCTTGTCTCGCTATAACAATTACGACTGAGTAGTGAGTTACTGGGTACCCCCTGCTTTCAGCCTTGTGCCACAACTAAGCTACGCTTAAACAAAATCACTATACAACCTGTTCTCTAAATATTCGCAGTCGTTTGTTTGGACATTTTAAAAATCTTTTTATTTTTTTTAAATTTTTTAAAGAGCTTATATAGAATCATAAAACAACAAAAGAAAAAAAAAATAAAACAACAACAAAAGAAAATTAAAAAAATAAAACAACAACAAATAAAATATTTCTGTGAAAGTCGGACCGAAAGTGTTAACGGGTTAACCTTATTTCATTATTGTAGTTGTTCGAACAGTGACAAATGGGAACGTCGGATATTAAAGGTAGTTTAATTAAAAATCAGTTCACCCGAAGCATATAAATGCCACTAGGACACAAGGGAGTTACTGGGAGTGAAAGAGAACGAGAATACTTTAGCAAGGAGAAAGGACAATAAAGGGGCAGGATTTCAGGTCAACAGAAGATGGCGTTGGACGTTGCATTTAAATTTTCGTAGGAGGCAGGGAAACAAGAAAGCGGAAGAGACTTCCACAGGTTAGAAATGCGAGAAAAGAAACTGATAGAATAATATGAATAGAACTTGTAAATGAAATAAAACCTACCATAATTCTGTGAATTCTTTCATTTCTTCATATATTATTCTTCGGTGTAACGCTTTGAGAGCAAATTCAAATCATTGCACCTCCAGCAACAAACAACCAGGACGCATAGCGAAAGCGGGGATATTATATATATATATATCTATATATATATATATATATAAGAAGTTTTAACTCGGTGATGGTGTTTTGCATTCAACACTTGTTTATTCTCGGCTAGGAAAATTTTAAAAATATTCTTTTGAATTATGATGTTTTTTTTGTTTTTTTTTTTATTATGAATTAAGGGGTAATAAACGAAATAAAACGCTTTTGTGGTTTTCACTATGAATAGAACTGCCCGAAAACCTACCTTGCAAACATTTTATTAATAGATTTATTTATAAGTAAGGTTGTAAAAATGAAGATATTTGAAATTGGCAACTTTGTCCATTTCATTGACATAGACGTTAAACAACTCTAGCGTCCGTTTTTTTTCTTTCTTTCTCTTTCTTTCTTTCTTTCTTTTTCTGACTGAAACAAAGCAGCGTCTCTGATACAGTGTAACCCGGATATAAGAGAGTTGTCGGGACCGGAGACGAAGTCTCTTATATCCGGGTTTCTCTTATATCGGGGTTTGGTCTATTTTGTTTAGGTAAGTATGGGCTCTAATTTGGGACCAGAGAAAATCTCTCTTATATCCGGGTTTCTCTTATATCAGGGTCTCTTATATCCGGGTGACACTGTATATCAGTTTAATATTTTCACGCGGTCAGAACGGAATAGTCCATTATTTATAAGGTATTGGCAGGGCGTAATGGTTGTGCAAACTAAGGAACTAACGAAGGGAGGGTGCAAGCACAATTATAATAGAGATTAGATATTCCTTTAGAAGGTTAAAATTAATAATTGAAAGAGAAAAATCCTTCAGTTCAGTAGGTTCACAAGCAATGCAATAAATAAATGAAAAAGAATAAACATAAAAATAAGAAAATCCAGATGAATTAATTTTATTTCCCAATTTCACAGCAACTGTTCCGACAGCTACTTTCGCTGGATCCCAGACTGCATGAATTTAAGTGAGCTACTAGGCTGGCATCTTGGTCCCACCCTTTCATGTCGAAACGGTTAAATGTAACCGTCTCTTCTACTCAAACAGCCTCTTCTCTCGCACTTCACGTCTGTGGAATCTCTCTTCCTCTTGCTTGCTTCCCCGATAACTATAATCTTCAAATATTCAAGTGTAATGTCAATCGACATCTTCTGATACGTTGATCTTGTTCCCTGTTCTTCTCTGTATCCTTTCCTCAAACACGCCTCTACTTTTGTTCTCAATCCTCTGTAACCCCTCGCGTACTAGGGGCACTCCCGCCTTGCTTGGGGTCAATTTCTAAAAAAAAAAAAAAATTATTTGCGCTAATATCCTCATCTTTGTTGTTTGAATCACTCTTTCAGACAGTGTTTTATTCGGTCTTCCTCTTATGTAAAATGAAGTGCCAAAAATTCAGAGACAACAATACACTGGATAGTCTCACTCTCCTACTCTTGTAGAATTGATCTCAAGTCGGTAGACGTATGTATGACGTAATAGATAAAGAGGTAGTGTAGCTGTGACGGTGACACATGTAAAATTTAACACCGTTTGACCGTAGAATGATTCCTGGAGCCAGAAAGATGGGATACTAACTCTGAAGTGGCAACCCCTGTAGTTTTTTCTCGGTCAACATTAGCAAAGGCTTACAAGGAATATGCGAATTCTGGGCAGATATAAGTGGCGCTTAAAAACTGCAGGTGCTCACATATGATACAAAAACACGATCGCTGTCGATCGAGAAGGGTAGTAATCAAAAAAAAAATAAAAATAAAAATAACGTATAACATTGCATCAAGTCACATTTTAATTTAACGTTAGGTCTGTTCAACCCACCAGTCAACGTATTGTACTGTTGAAATATTCTCAGCCCGACAAAGAAGGGGATGACAGTGACTGATTGATTTATTTTCTTTTGACGGCTTATCAAGCTTTTGTGGATTATTTAAAACCAAAGACTATATCAGATTGCAGGAGGTCGCTTACAGTACCCGATGTTCCAAAACAGACTCCCATCTAAGTACAGGCCTTTGTCGACACCACTTAACTTCGGTGATCAAACAAGAGTCGGTGTTTTCAGTATGATCTGACCGTAAGCGAATCGCACAGAAACGTGCATGCTATTCTACTTACACTTGGTACATCGTTTCCCCCCCCCAAAAAAAAAATTCAGAGGTTTGGTTATTGAATTACTCCTCTGCTCCTGTTAATACCTCAGAATAATTCAGGAATTACCCCCTTGTTAACTCCTTTTAAGGTATAGATACAGGGAGTAATGAAACAGACCAAGATCTGGTAAGATGGAACCCCCAAATATTTAAAGCATCCATCGTCTTGCTAACCAATTAAGCAGGTACATTGCCCTGAAAAAAGAACTCCATTTTTAATTATTTTTACAATGATGTTCACCCAGTACAAGGCTCGAGGAAGAAGTTTACAGAGTAAGAGGTACAGCGAATATGCGTGGAAAACGCTAGACTTGAACATGTTAAGATTGTAGTGATCGGGGAAGCAACGTTTTGGGAGTCGGTTCCATAAGGCAATGGTTTGTGGGAAGAGTTGCTCGAGTGGAACTGACACCTTATCAAATACAAAGGAAATGAGGGTGGGTCGCTATAATGTGTATGACATAGCGGGTCTTAGGCATGAAGGTTAGGACTGGTGTTAACTAAGGAGTCTCTCTCTTAGGATGTTCGTCATTGCTGACGACGACGCTGTCCATCCATCTCCGTCCATCTTCTGTGGGCTGTCAAATGAGATAGCAGTTCGATCCGCGAACGACAAGTTCTCGAGCACAGGTGGCAGGTAAACATGCCCGGTGCGGAATTGGCAGGTTGCAAATGACGCTGGCGTCGCCTCACCTCGAGCGCTCCTCGTCTCTCCTCCACAAAGTGCGTCACTCCGGCGACGCAGATAGACCGCCAGCCGACCCGATCCCTTGCGCAGCTCTCCAACTGTGTTAGGTCAATATTGCAGCAGACAAGAGAACGCTTAAGGTAGTCTCGAAATCTTTTCTTTGGGCCTCCACGTGGGCGGCTGCCGGTCTCGAGCTCTCCGAAGTGTATAATTTTTGGGAGGTGACTGACCGTCATCCGCACAAGAAGTCCAACCCAACGTAGAAGGCGTTGTTGGATGATGGGCTCGATGCTGACGACCTCCACACGTTGAAGAACCTCGATGTGGGGGATTTTATCCCTCCAAGTAATGCGCAAGCTTCGCTGAAGCCAGTGAATGTGGAATGTCTCAAGCAGTTTTATTTGTCGGTGATACAGGGTCCAAACTAAGGCGTATAGTTCATCTTAACACTCTCCATAGAAATAGCGATAGAGCAGTGAGAGGCTTGCGACGTCTCGTCTGTGAGAAAGGGGCTGTAGGGTGGAAAATAATCCGTCACCCACAAGGACGCAGAGATGCTTTTGAACTCTATCCAGTGGAAAGTGCAGACTGGTTAGCTCCCGCCCATATATGCAGCCAGCAGTATTCCATTTTCGGTCTGATCTGGTTCTTGAAAACGTAGGGGATAGCTGGAGGAGTGATGTACTTGCTGGAGCAATACAGGGAACCGACCATTTTCCCAGCATCTTCAGCAATGGATCGTATGTACGAGCCTAATTTGGTTTGGTTCACGGCATATCAACCTCAATGGATTATTTAATGCCGACAAGATTTTTTATTGCTCACAATTTCTTTTTCAAAAATGTATTACTCTTAATTATTTTTTCTCTAAAAATGTCTTGCTGGAAGTAGTATCACTCGCCTCAAAATCTCCTGATCAGAGGCCTTGTTGTTGGATGTAGTTTATTGCCTTACCCAGAACGTGAATGTAGTTTTTAATCTTACCCAGGACGCTTGAGGTCTGGGATGAGTTTAAGTCCCAGTAGACGCTCAAGGCATAGGGACTCCCATCCGTTTATCGCAATTGGTGAGAGTGTAGTGTTCGATCGGTGATGGTAGAATGTCATTAGTTTCGTTTTCGAGGCATTGAATATGACCAGCTAGGTTTCCCCCACTGGAGCTAGGCTGAGGAGAAATTAGTTGCCAATCTCTGGTCATTAAGCAAATGAAGTATTTTGCATTAATAGTTTGACCCTTCTGAAGATAGCCACCAAAATATCTTTATTTTCTAAAAAAAAGAAAAAAAGAAAAAAGTGTTCTGGATCTTTCCAGCTGCTACAATAAACAGGCTGTGCTAGGCATAGTTTTGCGCAACACCAGAAGTTGCTACAAAACATTAAGTCAACTCGAGTTATGTTCTTAAATATCCTCATCAGATCAAGACTGTCTTATGGATGTCACGCATGGCGTCAAACTTCTTTAGAAATATCTAAACTGTCAGCTGTATACAACCGCTTTCCCAGAGCAATGATTAAAATGGCTTCGATCGAATGAAGCCTATAGTTCTTGGAGAAGAATGTCCTTCTTCGAGACTCGTGGACTGGCGTACAGAATTACAAAGAAGCTTTTATCAAATAAAAGAAACCGTATCATTTGGGGACTGCCAATGACAGCAACAACTAAAATGGATAGCACATGTAACTGGAAGTGAAAATAAATACATAATCAAAATGTTGACCTTTCACACTACTTCGATCAAAAAGTTAAGAAGGAAGCCTTCATCAGTAATGGAAAAGTGATAACAGGAGATCTGAGAAACATATTTTCATGAAAAATTGTTCCAATAGAAAGATCTCATACCGACAGTAGCACTGGCTGCTCGGTCAATGAATACTGAATGCTTCCACATAAGGAAACGTCTACTAATCAACGGGGCCATGAATTTCTTCCGCTATCAAGAACCTAAATACCACTTCTTCATGGTATTTACTCGTCTCCCCACGGTGACGTGATTTGACACAAAGTTGGTTTCACGTGGGATATCCGAGCGCGTACACCCCGGGCCCACTTCTTCACGGATTATTGTTTGATTTCCAGATGTTAGTAGTTGTTCCAAGTTGTCCCAGAAATTATTACTAGATCGATTAAAATCTTGCGAAATCAATTTGAAGATGTTTACTTGATATTGTTTCTGGTCGATATTCAATTAATTTTGGCACCACGTGAATGAAAGTTTCGCCATATTCAACTGTTCATGAATATTTAACGCAAATCATTCCGTCAGTTTCAGCAATTTTTTAGGCTGGGATTCGTCGATCGGTTAATATTAGGTCATAAAAATGATTAATAATTCCAGGAGCTGACATTGTTGAAGAACTCCTTGACCGAGTTGCAACTTGGGTCTTAAAATTTCTACACTGAATATTGTCACACCAGAATTGAGAATAATGGGCACTTGTCACTCAATGTTTGCATCATGCACTAATGGATTTCGTTTGGAGTTTTCTTCCGCAAGAAGAATTAAGAACTTCAAACATTCTGTTGACGTGGTTCAGTCAATGATTAAAAAATTAACTCAAGAGATTTTGCATATTTGCATTTTACATATAAAAGAACTCTTTTCAGCTACAGTAACAAAATAACGCTCAGATTTGGGGAATATTTTCAGAACCCCCGTTGCACTGTAATTTATGGAGTTTCGTAGCAGTCGATCAACAAGCCATAATATTGTTGACAGCATGGCATCGATTACTGTGTCTTATCTGATCCATAAAATATAGCTGAAACCGTCTCGACTGATCAGTGGGGTGACATTTCCAGTCATTTTGGACAGGGTCGAGTTCGTGTGTTAGGGAGATCGTAATAGATCCTACCTGTCATCTTGGTGTTGTGTAAGTTAATGGTGGCTCTAGCATCCGCCATGTCAATGACACAGATCTGAGCCATCCCCTGCGTATATACAATAATAAAGAGGAAGTTCCACTCGGACAGCCTCTTCCCTCCTATCGTTACGTTATGGAAACGGTTCCTTAAAGGATATTTCTTAGATCACTACAATCTTAACCTCTTCAAATGTAGGGTTACCTGTTATCTATCCTACATATCCTCATAATATGTACATTTTACTACCTTCATGTACGTCTTTACAAAATTAAATAATTCTAATATTTTTTTCATTAAAGTTTTGGGCAATTTGCTTTTTAAGCCCCGCACCAAGTATCTAACAAAAATTTCCCGAATAGTTATATTTATGTATAAATGTACATGCTTAATTCGAAAATAACAAAGAAATTTTGATAAAATCTACCGTTTTGGAGTTATCGACAATAGAAGTTAGGACTCATTCGTATCGTGGCAACCATTACTGGCGTTGTTTGCATATATTTGCTGCGGATTTAACATTCACTTGTCTTGATGATTGCGCACGCAATAAGTCCTCAGTTACGCAGTAATAGAGAAAAATAAGAACTGTAACAAGGCCGTTAATCTTCCGGATAAATTTAATCAGCAGCGAATGTATACAAACAACGCCAATTTTTTGTTATTTTCGAATTAAGCATGTAAATTTACACATAAATTAACTATTTCGGAAAGTTTTATTACATATTTAGTGCGGGGCTTAAAAAAGCAAATTACCAAATTTAAAAAAAAAATTATTTTCTGAATTTCGGCATTATGGAATTTGTGCGCTTTGGCGACGTGGTCAGAAGTAAATTCAATCGGAATTCGAATTGGTTCGCCGATTTTGAGTTCCCTGCTGATAAGAGCCAAGACATTTCGCATGGTGGAGAATATAATGAGGAAAGAAATCTCAAACAAATCATGAATACTGAATTCATAGACGAGCTCAAAATAATCACACACGTTGTTGCACATACGTTATACACATGTATTACACAAACAAAGAAAATTATCAATATTTCGTTGATGAAATTTCTTATCTAATAAAGAAGTGAGGTTTGGAAATTGTTGTTGGTTCGATTCAGACAACTGGACAAATGTGATATTTGTTGGTTAAAGATAGAATAAGAAATTTTAATTTTTACTGCGGCTAGAAATATAGCTTAAATCATGGGTCGGCAAACTTTGGGCCTCGGCAAGCCAGATTGCATATCAATAAATGAACACTGAGTTAGATTAATGTCATAGAAAATTTTGAAATACAGGAATTTATTAACATCCATAAGATTGTGATAGACAATTGTAAAACTATTAATTTATATTTATAAATGACAAGCAAGTTTTACGATGCAATTGTATTAGGGCTAAACTGAAAATATTCTTAATTCTTTTATCAATAATTTAAAATTCAGATATATACTTAACTTATAGAGTGTTTGCCGTAGAAGGAGGAGTCAGTTATGTGCCATGCGTGATACACGCTTAGACGATCATGTATCTGACGAGGCAGATTTTTTCCCGCAGTAGGTTGCCATTTCTTTCTGTGGTAGACTAGTTGCAGTTATGAGCACGTGTGGTTAGAACATTTGCACTCTGACCATGAGATCCGGGTTTGAATCTTACCATGGTCGATTTGTCAGGAAGAAGACTTCTTTGTGTTATCGGACTGGAGGGGTCGATCTCAGCGCGCGGCACCTTTGGAAAGTGCTTGAAAACCATCCCAAGGGTTGACGCAGGGTTGCGGGTGAAATTGGGTAGACGGAATCCTTGGAACCGTCACAAATTTGTTCAAATTTTGATCACGCTAGATAACACGCTCTTTCCTTGAAACTGCATAGTTACAGTATAAACTACAGGTTGGCTTTGTGGGTGTTGAATAATCACAAATGCTCCTGAGCAAGCGTCTGCAATAGCCCCCCCCCTAGTAGACGGGTATCCACAAATACGAGTGGCCAGGTATACATAGACCAGTTGTCATCCAAGGCTATAGAACCCAGTTTATCCTGTTATTTACCGATGGTTGGGGGTTGGGGAGAGAAGAATATGATTCATACCTAATTTATGTTACTAAATTAAAACCTAACATTGATCGGTTCGTTTTAAAGTTATAAAATATTTTTTCGACTGTAACAATTTTCTTTCTTTTTTGAAAGAATAATGGTTTAGTGATACAAGTCTTACTAATTAACCCATAGCTGGGGAAAAGATATAGCTTCATACCTTTCCCAAGGGTATTTGCACGTAAGTGAATATAACGAACCCAGCGGCAATTGGAACTTAGCCCTCCAATTAACAATTCCCAGCCATTATCCATTACGCCACTTGCACATTAAATATCACCATTCGTTCAAACTTAAAACAGGTGTCAGCAATCTTTGCGTCTTAGTGGGACAGATCGCGTAAGTAGACAGTGGGCCAAATAAATGCCATGAAATGCTTGGAATATTGGAATTATTCATTTAAATACATTTATTGTTTGTCTCAAATCTAAGTAGTAAGCATCATAGAAAATTATTTGTATTTAATTAAGAATGCCACTTCGTAACTAAAGAATTTAATCGCAAATTATTTCAGTCAAGGTATCTTTTGCATCTATTAAAATGAAATTTGGATCTTTTCTGTTAATTCACCCCAAATAATATAAAGTTACTTATCGCAAATATTAATTCATCCCAAGAGATTATAAATTTTAAATCAATGTTTATTTGGGTCTTTTTTTTTATTAAATTTTTGGAACTCTTTTGAAATTATAAATTTTAAATCAAAATTTGTTTAGCTTGCCCCGCAACAACTTCAACCATCAGAATGAAAAATTTCCGAAAAATCAGGGAATTATTTATATTTCATAAGTGCGGATGATATTTGAGTTACTTACAAGGAATCTTTTTACAATTAAAAAAAATAAATCTATTTTGGCTTGTTTATCGGGGTGAGCGTGAATGTAGACCCCGCAATTAGAAATAGCACACCAGAGTCGCCAAAATTTGATGCGATCGCAAAGGTCAACCCAACGGGAGTGCAATGGAAGGGCCTCGCTCTGGGAGAATATGGTGTGAATTTTAGTAAATATAAATTCTTTTTATTTTGGTGGTGAATTAATATTTTAATGTGAATTGACAGAAAAAAAATCCTGAACTTACTATCATACTATTTACGAGAAACTGGATAGGGCAAATTAAATATCATGGTTATTGCAGTGAAAATATAATTAGCATAAAGAGGTAAAACAAAAAGATAAAAGAAAAAGAAAAGAAAAAGAAAAGAAAAGGAAAATATAATTAAAAAAATACTAACCAATTAACGCTCTTTACTCTTCGATTTACCTATTTATCATTAGCGGTTTCAATTTGAAGGCACACTGGAAATCAGTGTGATTTCTCATTGTCATCATGGCTGCTTTTTCCGAGCACGTCTGTGTTTCTTCAACACCCTCAGGGCTAAACTGTTTTATACTGTAAGTATATACTGAGCAAACCTTAGTCACGGTTCAAGTGTGTGTCCCACCAGGGCTACATTCGGTTTTTAATTCAGAGTTGCACTTCTATACTAGTTGTTAACCACGGCTAAAGAGGTCAGTATGCCCTGTTCTTGCTAATTCATAGTTGGAATGGCTGAGAAGATATGTATTTGATCTCGACCTGAATTCGAACTCTGATCGACGATTTCGCGTTCTGAGCCTCTAGTGATACCGCCTGAAAATACGTCATTATGGAAATTATATTTATTCTTTTTGCTTGCTCTTCCTTCCCAATTACACTGATTTTAATATGTCTGTTTCTTACTGCAGTAATAAAATTTTGTAACCCCAGAGAAAATAGTTCAATCACTTATATGATACACGCTTAGGCGATCATGTATCTCAATACATGACTGACGTGGCAGATTTTTTCCCCGCAGTAGGTTGCCATTTCTTTTTGCAGTAGACCAGTTGCCATCCAAGGCTATAGAACCCGGTCTGTCCTGTTATTTATCAATAGCTGGGGGAGAAAAAGAGGATTCATACCTTTCCCAAGGGTATTAGCACGTAAGTGAATGCAATGAATTCGACTGAAATTCGAACTCGGCTCTCTGATTCCTCAATCTGAGCCGCTATCCATTACTCTTACCGTAAGTATCATAAAAATAAATTAAGATAAATTACTGGAAACAATCGAAGGATCAATATACCAGTGTTTGGTCTGAAACAAAATGGAGACTTGGGCCACTTTAAGAAGACGCCATGCCTGATACATTGGTGTGGTCACGTGATTCACTCAGAATAAGTAAAAAAAAAAAAAAAAAATCGTTCTCGAGACGGAGATTCGTAGTGACCCAATATTTGATCGCGAACCGGATCTGGCTAGTAGGCCTCTGTTGCCTACCCTTCGTTTAAGCAGTCACTAATTTTTGACTGTAAGTCTTTTATAGATTTCATAATTTAAAAAAAAAATCTTTATTTAACAAAAGCAAAGTACAGTTAACTTCGTATTTTTTTCTTTTCAAGAAAATAAATAAATAAAGAAAGAAAACATTACAAAAGAAAAGCCAGCAAAGTATCTACAGTTGTTAGTGATCTCAAAGGTGTGGGCCAGTCTAGAAGATCATACACACTATCACTTCTCTTCAGTCGTCGGCAGTATACTGGAAAGCACGAAGCCTCCCCACATCTGAAAGGCAGGGCAACAACCAGATTTTGTGCCGACTCTGGTCCTCAAAAAAAAAAAAAAAAAAATGTACTGGAAGCAGGATACCAGCTCCTCTCTGAAAATGGCAATTCACGATTTCTTCAACCCAAAAACTCGGTCCAGGAACGTTCGAGATCTTCGCTTAAAATCGAGGATTTCTCGGCACAAAACGTGAAATGATTCCAGAACTTTGTTGACGTCCTCTGATGCTGATACCTCCATAAACGGGCAGCCGAAGTCAATTGCTAGAAGACGTCCTAAACAAAAAGACAAAACAGAAGAGATACATTTTTGTTTAGACCTTGTTGTAACATTATAATCCAATCAGACAAGCTTTCAGAATCAGTCTTTTCAAAGCAGTTTCAATGTTGGTTCTTGGTTGTCACACTAAATCTCTAGAAACTAATCGGACATGTTTTCACTGAACTTCTGTGGCTACATACCTGTCAAAGTGTCTAAATTTGGAGTTTTGAGCACTGTCAACTGCTCGAGTTACGTTTTATTTTTTAATCGAATTTACCCCAAGCAAGGCAGTAAAGACACAAGGGGTTACTAGATGTTAAAGAATTAGAAAACAAAACATTGTGAAGTAGCGAGAACAATAGAAGAATAATCAGGAAGGCGGTAGATAACGAATGACATTTCATTTAAATTCTTGAAAATCAAAGTTGGCCAGAAAGCATAGAGCCGGAAGAGACTTCCAGAAACGAGAAGTGCGAGAAAAGAATCTGTTAGCATAGAACTTACGGCTACATCTAGCCAATTCAACTTTAAATTGATGAGACCTTGTTGTCAGTCCAGTCTAGTACAGTGCTTAAATTCATAAAGTCTAGGTACCATAGTGAAGAGCTCATCTGAACAATTACCATGAAAGTATTTATAGAAAAGGCACAGGGAAGCAACTTTACGGCAGTGGGAAAGTGACTGAAGACGAGATGCCAGGTCAGGACCAATAATATTGCTGGTTCTTCTTGGGATTTTATCAGGAATCCCTAAATAAATAGCCGGAACATGGGACCATATGTAGCAGCATTTTTGTAGGCATAGGTGAATGGTAGACTTATAGATATGTAAGAGATTCTGGAGAGAAAAATTATCTAGCATAACACAGTGAACCAACTTTCTTAACAGCTGACCTAGCAATGTAGTCTTTACACTTCATGCCAGCAAAGAATGTTAACCCGAAAAGGTGCAACGATTAACTCTCTTGGATATTAGCATCAGCTAAAAAAAAGGTGGAAAGTGATCTTTCAGATTATTAACAGAGAGCAGTTTAGTGTTAGAGGTGTTAAAATGATCAATATATTTTTGCCCCAGTTAACAACAGACTGTACGTTGTTTTTGAGATCAGCTGCCAATGTGACCTTATCGAACTGGCCAGACTTAGTATCGAGACAGGAGTAAATGGTTGTGTCATCATCAGAGATACCAAGTTGAGAGCTAATGTCATCAGGAAGGTCGTTAATGAAAATTAAAAACAAATTGAGACTAAGGATTGACCTCTGGGGGACACCTACATTAGTAAAAAAGGATTTAGAAGAGTGGCCGTTCATGACAACGTTCATTTCTCAATTTGACAAGAAAGACTGAATCAGTTCGAAAACTCATCTGGAGACACCATAACTTTTCAACTTGGGAAGAAGACCGGTATGCCAAATTCTGTCGAATGCTTTCGAGGTGTCCACAGCCTGAGCTTCACCATTCTTATCTAGAGCTTCATAAAGTCTTTCCACAATAATCTGTAATACATCAGCAGTTGACCTCGAGAAACGAAAGCCATATTGCTTGTCTGAAAGAAGATCCCCCCCGTTGTGACATGCTTAACTAATTCAGCATTTGATTAGGTTCCTTTAGCAGTTTGCTAAAAGGAGGTAGAAGCCGATAATTGGAAGCGCCGGACGGTTCACCTCAGTTTTTAAAGACTGGGAAAATAGATGTGGATTTCCAACAAGCAGAAAAAGCAAGACGCATCGAGACATTTATTATACAGAATGAACAGGAGTCAGTTCGGGAGCACATTTCTTAAGGAATATTACCAGGTATACAGTCAGGTTCTCATGCTTTGTGGGGATCCAGATTAGAGATGACAGCAGAAACCTTAGAAGGTAGTGTATGCATATCACTCATTAGGGACTAATGTCTTCAGTGGGAAGTTAGGCAAGGATACTCCAGATGAGTCAGTAAGTAGTCAGCGTTAACATTTAGCTTTATCAGCAGAAGATTTTAACACTTCAAATTGAATCAAGAGAGTTACGTTTTTTGTTTTTTTTTTTGTTTTTGTCCACTTTTAAGTACATCGCCATCTGTTGATCAGACAAGTTACTAAACAAAATAGCAGAACACAAACATAAACTTCTGCTCACCTAGATATATGGAGATAAAAAGGTGGTATTATAAATGACCCTCTACGTTGATGCCAACACTTTAAAAGGGGGATAGAATTTAATCCTCGATGCTTCGAAAGCCGATATTTTTTTTTATTTTTTTAGTAGCATAAAATAATTAAAAAAAATAATTAAGAAGTGTGCATAAATAAATGTTAAATACTCCGAGTTTGTCTTTACACCCTTAATTTGGAGGGAAGTGTATTAAAAGAAAGCCAAACGGTTTATTTAAAAAAATCATTTTGTGAGTAAAAGTTTTTTTTTTTTTTAAATTTAGAATTGGCTCTAAAAAGAACCGCCAGAAATAAATGTCATGGTGGTCTGTTGAGGATTTATTTTTCAAATACATAAAAAAATATACCCTTGTATTTATTGTCCACCGAAAAGGGTAGCTTGCGCCATCGTAAATTTAAAGCGGAGGTCCTTTTGATTCACCTCTGAAGATATTTAAGAGGGGTCAGCGTATGAACAGTAGATGGTTAGATGACGGAAGAGACGAAGTCTGATGGCTGCGGAAAGATTTTAGGCTTTTTCGTGTGAAAGAGGTCAGCAGAGCGAAGGGCAGAAAGTTTTTGGCATTCTTAAAAACTATGCAGACGAAAGACATTTCACAATAACGTAAAACTTTCCGGAGACTCTTTTTTTAAATTTAGAATTGGCTCTAAAAAGGACCGCCAGAAATAAATGTCATGGTGGTCTGTTGAGGATTTATTTTTCAAATACATAAAAAAATATACCCTTGTATTTATTGTCCACCGAAAAGGGTAGCTTGCGCCATCGTAAATTTAAAGCGGAGGTCCTTTTGATTCACCTCTGAAGATATTTAAGAGGGGTCAGCGTATGAACAGTAGATGGTTAGATGACGGAAGAGACGAAGTCTGATGGCTGCGGAAAGATTTTAGGCTTTTTCGTGTGAAAGAGGTCAGCAGAGCGAAGGGCAGAAAGTTTTTGGCATTCTTAAAAACTATGCAGACGAAAGACATTTCACAATAACGTAAAACTTTCCGGAGACTCTCGCGGGGAAAAAAAAGCAAAAAAAAAAAAAATCGTTTAATGGCCCCAGTGAACCACGTCGGTCCCAAGCTGAAAGAAAGCAGGACGACATTGAAAAAATATCGTTAAAACCTCCCTGAGAATCTCGAGGGAATTATGTTTAGGTTTGTTCGTTTGTTTATTAGGTGGGTGCACACCTTGTTTTCTAAGAGTGATTTCTTCTTAATTTCAACAGTTTACGTAACGCCTTCTCAAAGTTTTTTGTCTTTCATGGTTTAAATAGAATTGTATTGTGAATTTTTTTTATAGCTAATTATTTCTATAGTATTGTTACGTTATCTTGCCTTGTCCTTAATAAGGCGCATGAAAGGAAATTTTTGTGCAAGCCTTGTTTGTAAAATTTTTAGTTTCTTATATTGTTTCATATTTGTTCAATAAATCTTTGTACCTTTCAAATTTCACGAGATAGTTTCGATTCTTGTTAATTACAGGATGCGCCCTTTTTTAAAATTCAGGATAAGAGAGATGACGTTCTCTCTTATCCATTTCCATCTCGGAAAAAAATCATCTTTTATTTTGCACAAAATAATCAGTTTTTGTAAATTACATTTTTTATAAGCCAGAATACCCCCCCCCCAAAAAAAAACCCAGCAAAAACTAAACATCAAAAATATGTTATTTTATATTTTGTCTTTTTCTTTTAAATATGAAATTTAACGATAATCTTTTCGTGACAATTTTCCATCTTCTTTCTTTGTTCTTTCCTTTTCTTTTTATTAATTTTCTTTCTCTCTAATTTTCTTTCTTTCTTTAATTCTCTTTCTTTTGTTTAATTTTTATCCCTCTCTCTCATATATTGCTCATTTTTTCAACATTCCTTATTCCTCTTTCTACTTCATCTACTGGAATTTCCTGCTCACTCATGCAATTCAATTCACTGCATCTATTCTCCTTACCTTGGTCCTGGGTCACTTGGCGGACGTGGGCCATATCAGCTTTGTTCCCCACCACAATCACTGGCACATGGGCCACTTTTTTCACGTCTTCTATTTTTCGTCGAATTTCCAATAAAATATCGAAGCTAGTTCGACTCGTCACAGAATAAACCAACATGAAACCATCACCCCACCGGATTACTTCGTCCCGGGCTCCGTTATCCTGATTCTGAAGAAATTAAATAAAAACATATATATATATATAAATAAATAATTAATGAATTTATTTTTAATCCGACATTTTTATTACTTCAAACGTTATTTTTTATGGATACCCGTGCTTGAGTAGACGCTCCGTTTTTTAAACAGTATGTATTACATCTACCGGCCTGCGCACTCGAAAAAACGTGCTCTTCGGCAGGGCTCGAACCTGTATAAGAGAAACCACCGACTGAGATGGGGCCGAACGGGTTAAACCACGGCGGTCGACAAAGGGGAAATATAGGTAAAAATTGTAAGCACTGTCTTTGCTAGAGCCAGCATATATCAATTTGTTAATGCAATGAGGGAGCTGCTGGCGCAGAGTTGGTATCTTTTAGATTAGGTGTCCTTTAAAGCTTTTCTGTCAGCTACCCGAAAACAGAATCACAACAGAGAGGTGACCAAATACTACATTTTAATTCCAGTCCGGATGGCGGTGCCTGTCTATCGATATAACACGTATGAATTAATGAATGATTAATTTATTAATTCAAAATGATTTGGAAATAATATACTTGCTCAGTTGTCATGTCACTGGGAATTAAAAATGATTAATTTAAAAAAAAAAGATATTTGATCCTTGACCTGATCGAAAATAAAATAATTTCAAACCGTGCAAGGCGATAAAGCCACTAAGATGCAAGGGTTTCTGAGATTGAAAGAGAATGAGAAGACTTTAGTGAGGAGAAAGAAAATAAAAGAAGTGGATTTGGGAAGACAGAAGACTGCGATTGATTTTTTGAAGATCGTATTTGGCAGGGAAGCAAGAAACCAGAACAGAGTTCCACAAACGAGAAGTTCGAGGAAAGTAACTATTAGAATGGGACTTACGGTTAAATCTATTTCAAACCGATCGAACCTAGTTGCCAATCTAGTAGTACGCTTAAATTCATGAGGTCGAGGTAGCAAGGAGGAAAGCTCATTAGAACAATTGCCATGAAAATATTGATAGAAAAGACACAAGGAAGTCATGTCACAGCGGTAGGAAAGTGAATGAAGTCGATATGCCAGGTCAGGACCAATAACATTACAGACCCTTCTAAAAAAACAAAAAAACAAATGGTAAATCTCTGCTGTTCTCTCAGTGAAAAATATCGGGAAGAATAAAGTCTGGTTTATAAACAAAAAATAAGTAAACGGTCTAAATCTCCAGGTACAACTTAAACAAGTGTAAACGGCAAAGTAAGACGGGTTTAATTGAAATGGAATCTAATTTAAACTGTTTGTAAAATACAAATTAACCTAGCAGGAGACGATATGATTGCTGGTTCAGTAATATGTTGTTAGCTTAGGCTTAGTTTCTACTTTCGATGTATCTGCTATGAAGACAAGAAAAAAATAACTAAATGAGAAATTTCATCAACCATCACACACACACACACACATATATATATATGTGTGTGTGTGTGTGTGAGTATGTATAGGTACCTCCCCGAATTCGCTAAAAATCAGCATACAGTGATAAAAACATGCTCCAAACGTTTTATAGTTTTATCGTCAAAATCTTCATGTTATTATTAACAAGAAGGATCAAAGTATGTTTTGAATATTTAATGAATTTTTTTTAATCTTTTTAAAACAATTGAATGAGATAATTTTTAGTGATTATATTAACTAAAAGCAGAATTTTTGAAGAATTTAAATCATCAATTTTTTTTGCAAAATCGAACCCGGTCTTACGGAAAATCTCTCCTGAATTGAAAAATAAAAAACACAATGAAACTAAGACATTATTTGATTAGAAAGGCTTTTAATTGCTTTTATGAATAATGTATATTAAAGATGATATTGCCTGAAGAAAATAATTTTTTTCAATGAAAAATGAATTTTTACAAGATTTATTTTGCATTTTTACAATTTTAAATTGAATATTTTATAACGTTTTTAAATCTTTTAGGATTCGGTTTCAATGAGATATTTCTTAGGAAATATTGTTATTAAGTAAAACTATATTTATTAATCATATATTGTAAAGCTTATTACAATCTGACGACCCCGAATATTTTAAAAATAATTTCGATTTGTTTTTGTATGTGTATATACGTGCAGAATTTCTAAGTATAGATGTTCAAACAAACCTAACATTATCGTTAAAAGGTGACGTGTTTTAAGTGTTGTCCATCCTTACAGAATAACCCTCGTATAAACTTTATCGCCTGCTCCACCATACTTAACTATGAACACGTTCGGCAGTCATTCGGCTGTCAATAAATCGATTAACACTTCAGAAAAACAAGACCACGTAGTTAAGAAATGGTTGTATACAAAATTTTATGCGATAAGCAATATTTGTTCAAATGAGATTAATTTAACTTTAAATTTGCTAATTTTCCCTGAATAACGTTTCAGAAATATGTATTTAATTTTGCAAGATTTTTAAAACCAAGAATCAACTTTGGTTTACAAATTTGTCAAAATGGCCGATTTTTATCGATTTTACTGAAAAAAAAAGAAGAAAAAAAGTCCATTCCGATCAATATAATTTCCGTTTGAAATACACCATAGAGTATTTTGTTTACAAGAAAAAGAAATTTTAAATACTTTAGCTTTCAATTAAAGCTAAAATGAGAGCTTCAAGAAAGCTTTTCGATTTTTAAAAATTCATTTTAAACTTTAAGCATAGCGAATTAGTGGAGGTACATATGGTAGCGGGCCAGAAATACCTCCTAGATATACATCCCAGAAATAACACGCATGGCTACTGCGACTATGTAACTATTATTAGTAATTATATTAGTATTAAAAATTTAACAAATAATTTAATTTATAAAATAATATAAAATAAAAAAATCGCATTCTTTTGGACTGCTCGTTCCCAATTGCATTTACACAACTTCATACATAATCCGGAAGATGGAAAAATATAATAAAAAAATTAGACAGAACTTATCGTTTCTATTTAATTAAACGTGTTTGGATAAATATTTGTTGCGGCAAATAGACATTATGCAGAAAAACTTACTGTAAATACACACACGTGTGTGTGTGTGTGTGTAAATATATACCAACTCACACTGTATCAGCATTCTGCACACGAGATGATCATATCGTTTAGATTTGCGGTCTACACAAGGAAATGACAAAAAGATGGACATACGAACAAATGTTTATTGCGGCTAATACATCAGGTACTTAAAAAGTCTGTGACCAGAGAATGCAATGTGAAAAATCAAAGTTATAGTTAGTCTTTAATGCCTTCACGGAGTTGAAGTTTGGCGCGAAAAAATTCATTATTAGTACATCGACATTATAATTGGTAAAGTTAAAGTCATGTATATGTCTATTCCAGAAGATAAGCTAGCTTTCTGGATATATATCGGCTGGGTTGCGAGCTACACAAAATATTTACATAGACACACACAATTCACTATTTAGAACCCAATCTTAAAACCCGATTGCCCAAAAAAACAAATTTTTTTATTTAATATGCAAATACACGGAGATACGTTTGTGGTTTAAATATTCCGTATATATTTGAAAAATCAGAAAATATATTTTGTTAACTTCATGTTTTTTTAATCATTTCACCACAGGCATGACAATAAAGTCACTAAGACGCAAGGTTTGATTGGTTCGTTTTCTACGAGTTATCAACCTTTTTCAGATTATTTAAAGCCGGAAAATATTTTTATATTGTAAGAATTTTTATTGCTTTTAGTGACACAATTATTACTAATTAACCCATAGCTAGGGGGAGAAGAGGTGGATTCATACCTTTCTCAAGGGTATTTCTACATAAGTGAATATAACAAATCCGACTGGAATTAGAACTCGGCTTTCCGATTAACAATTCCGTGCCATTATCCATTAGACCACCCGCACATCCAAGCTTACAGCACGTGGTATTCCCAAACGGTCACCCATCTAGTTACTGACCGGGTTCAATTTCGGTGATCTTACGGAACCGGTGTTTCAAAGTGATGTGTTTAAGACGCAAGGGGTTATTGAATGTGAAAGAATAGAAGAAAAAAGAAAAACATTATTAAGGAGGGAGAACAATAAAAGAACAGGAATTAAGAAGATTGAAGATAACGATCGACATTGCATTTTAATTTTTGTGATGATCAAACTTAACTCGGAATCTTAAATAGACCTTTACAAAAGGATAAACAGCATTGGAATAGGTACAATTAAAATTTTTTAAAAAGTAGACAAAACAATCAAAGGAAAATGTTGTATGTCTCGATGCCACTTTCCATGAAGAATTTTTTCCCCAAAATATTGATAATCCCTGACGCTGTTGAAGAGCTACAAGATGAAGCTCTTTCCCTATTTTTTGCTGAAGCTGAATACGAAACAGCAGACTAAATTTGTTTTCAGTCTCAATCTATGACAAATGCTATTAAGCTTAGCTCTATCTTTTGTCAGAAGTTATTAATACTATTCATTTTGAAAATAAATAAGCAAATATTAGCTTCTCAAAATTTTATATGCGGCAAGTCTATAGCATTGAGTAAAAACTGTTAATGCAATACTCACTCGCAAAAAAATAAAAGTAAAATTATTCTTCTAATCCAACATATGTTTCGACTTTAAATAAACTACAAAGTCTTGATAAGTCGTAAAATAAATCAACCTAGCTCACACAAACACACATATATATATATATATATATATATATATATATATATATATATATATATATATATATATATAGGGCGCGTGGCTAGAACGTTCGTTTTCTGATCATGAAACCAGGGTCTGAATCTCACCATGGTCGATTTGTTAGGAAGGAGACTTACTGATGTCATCAGTCTGGAGGCGGGGGTACGATCCCAGCGTGCGGCACCTTTGGAAAAGTGCCTGAAACCATATCACGGGTTGGCCCAAGCCTTATGAGCGAAATTGGTAGCACGAATCACAAGTCATCGTGACTGAGGGTTCGAGTGTGCAGGCCTTGTTCAGATTGTTGATCACGCTAGATAACACGCTCTCTCCCAGAAACTGTAACTAAGGTCTGCTTAGCATAGTTGCAGTACAAACCATTTGTGAGCTCTGCGGGTGTTGAACAAACACAAATGTGTGTGCCTGAAAACAAATGTGCCTTGAAAAAGTAGCCGCCCTAGTAGAAGGGTATCCTCGAATACGAGAGGCCAGCTATTATATATATATATATATATATATATATATATATATATATATATATATATATACACACACATACACATATAGTTGAGCAGGGGTCTTCATCTCTGGAACTGAGAACTAAAAAGACAATTCTCTTTGATCTCTTATGCTACTGTATTGTTTCTCTAAAATCATTACTGCCATTTCTTTCCAAAATAAATCAGAAAATTAAATTTTACGATTTTTTTTTCAGAAACGTTAGCTTCTAAAATTTTTATATAAAGCTTATATTCGAAAAATAAAGTTCCTGTCTTATTCTAGGAAATAAGTACAAACAAAAAGCAAAAATAAGTTTTGTATTTAAAGTCAAAACAATTAAAAAAAGGTAACCTTATGAGAGGATCAGATAAAAAAAAAATAGAGAATGAAAAATTTTAATATCTGATTTAGCCCCCTAGCTTTTTATTTTATGACGTCCTTCTTGCTATCTGGTGTGTGAGTGCTCTGGATAGCGAAATCGGAAATTTCGAATCAGAGTTCGAATTCCAGTCAAGTTCGTTGCATTCACTTTCGCGCAAATATCCTTGGTGAAGTTATGAATCCATCTCTTTATCCCCATCTATGGATTAAATAATAGAACTTGTATACGTAAAAATCAGTACTATCGCCAAAATATTGTTAATGCAATATTCACTCTCAAAAAAAAAAAAAAATTATTCTTACAATCCAACAATACGTTTCGACTTTAAATAACCCAGAAAGGGTCGATAAGCCGTAAAAAAAAAACAATCATAACACAATTCATTTCTATTATCTATTGCTATCATCGCGCCTTTTCTGCAGTTTTCTAAACTTCTGTACAGAATTGTTTTTATTCCAAGAAATATTCAGACTTGTAAACCTTGTCATTACTGTTTTCAGTATTTCCTTTAATTACAGAACTACAGACGCTGATTCGTGAACTGTGTTGTTTCTCATTATCATGGTTGTCTTTCAGGTTCGAAGAAGACTTTGTTTTGCATCAATTCATCAGTGGATCGTTACAGTCGAAGACTTCCAGGCTGCAGTAGATGACCCGGACTTCTACGTGTCACGTCCGTGCTCTGTTGTACTCCACGACATTTACCGACACCGGCTACCTCTACGTTTCATCCGCCTAATCCACCGGGAATCGGTCTTCACATGCAATAGGGATGTTAGACCTGAAATTATTGAGGTTTTGAAATTCCGTCGACTACCCTCACCTGGTTTACACGCCTGTTGAAGCGATTTTGTTTCTACTGACGCCATAAAAATACTGGACTGCCAGATGTAAAAGGCCGAAAATCTTATCGGTTGAAATGCTATAATAAAGGCAACAGGATAAAGTTGCTAGTGTAAATAATTTATGGAATAAAGATGGGAGTAGTGAAAGTGTTTGTTCTAAAATGTCTACCTTAATATAAACAGTTCAATTGCTTACCAATTCGAAATGGTTTAGCTATGGTCGCTTTACAAACTATTCCGCCCGATGCAGGCATTTCTAGATATCAGAATCATAAACATTATAACCATCTTATGAAAACAACAAAGCATTTTCCTTTTGATTGTCAGACGTGATTGGCTCCCAATTTCTTCTTACGATTAATGTTCAACATTATTCTACTCAGCAAAACAAAGTATATAATAATCTTTTCTTATGTCATGTCCCTTCTAGACGTAGGCGATCATGGCTCTCCACATCTTCCTATTCTTTGAAGTTCTTATTAACGTTTGTCTTTTTTACCATCCCTTCCACGATTTGCTATTCATTCACAAAAGCTCTTCAGGTAAGTGAACAGCTGCTCTTCCTGTCCTTTCATCACATGATGACGTCCTCTAAAATATATATATAAACTTCATATACCGTACTTTTTGTCATGCAACTATCACTACCACTACTACAGAAATGTGGGGCCTCTTCAGGACGTAGGTGGTCATGACTCCCCAAAGGTTCAACTTCTTTTTATTATCTGTGAACTGCCATGTATTCTTGGGAAAGATAATGGAGTAGTTTCCCATTGGCTTCTCCACGGTTTGGAATTCAGTCTTCCTTTTCTTAGATTCATACCTTTCCCAAGGGTATTAGCACGTAAGTGAATGTAATAGATTTGACTGGAATTCGAACTCGGCTCTCCGATTCCTCAATCCGAGCCGCTATTCATTACTTCACCGTACCTCCTTTATCATTTACCAATTTATAAAGAAATAAATATAAAATTTTTTTATTCATAAATTTATAAAAATTTAGTAAATTATTAAAATACGTGGACCAACTATTAGGTAATCCCTATTATTTACCCTTTTATAAAGTTCGAACCAATTGGCAATTAGCCAATTTTTTGCCAACTATTCAATAAATAATATAATGATGTAAATAAACAGTGTAATTAATAAATGGTGTTTATTATTTTTGTTATCAATTCTCAAGAAAAAAGAAACTTGTCCCAGGAAGCAGTAAATATTTACTTCCTTCTATTAGACTCTTCTTCGATGTGCCACGTTCATTCCCAGGCATAAGCGATCATGGCTCCCACAACTTCCTGGCCATTAGCAGTTTCTTTTCAGTTTGCTAAGGATCCCACCTCCGTTCCGCCATTCATCCACACAAGCTGGTCAGGTAGGTGGTTCGCTGCCTTCCCCTATTTCTCAAATCCTCAATATTCTTTGTGCGTGTTAAGTTTTCCAAGTTCTCTTTCCTCATTATGTGTCCACGGAATTTCAGCTGTCTCTTTCTGATTCTGAGTATAAGTGTTCTTTTCATAGCCATTTTCTTTATCGGTTCGTTGTTCACAATTATTTATTGTTGTTAGGATTTTATGTTTGAAATGCAATTTGCTTGTTTTTTGTTTGTTCATTTCTTTGCAAAGTATTTCTTTTTGTCATTTCACCCCAAGCAAGGCGATAATGCCACTAAGACGTGAGTCGTTACTGGGAGTGAAAGAGAATGAGAAGACTTTAGTGAGGATAAAGGACAATAAAAGAACAGGTTTCATGGCGATTGGTGTTGCATTTAACCTTCTGAAGATTGTAAGTGACATGGAAGCAAGAAGCTGGAAGAGATTTTTTACATGTTACATACATACGGTTACATCTAGCTAGTTCAACAGTAAAACGGTGAGATCTAGTTTCCAATCTAGTAGCCCGCTTAAATTCATGCAGTCGAGATAGCAAGAAAGAAAGCTTATCAGAACAATTACCATGAAAATATTTATAGAAAAGACAGAGGGAAGCCACGTCATGGCATTGGAAGGAAAGTGACTGATGTCGAGATGCTAGGTTAAAATCGATTACATTACTGACCATTCTTTGAATTTTGTCAAGAATCTTGAGATATATAGTAGGAGTACCAGACCAGATATGGCAGCAATATTCAATGCACGGACGAATGGTAGATTTATAAATGTGAAAGATGGATTCTGACAAGAAAAATTGTCTGACCCGACACAGTGAACAAACATTCCTAGCGGTATACGTAGCAATTGATTTAATATAATCACTCCACTTAATGTCGGTGGCAAACGAGAGTCCAAGAAGGCGAAAAGAATTGCTCTCTTGGAGGTTAGCATCAGTCATGTTGATGGACGACAGAAAAGGTTCTCTAATCGGTTTTGTTTTGGAACCGTTAAAATTCACAAGGTATTACTTACCCCAGTTCACCACCGATTATTTATACCATTGTAGTTTTCACAGTGCCGATACTTCAAAAAGAAATAACATCGGTATGAAGCGTGAATACCCTTTTTATCGCAACCAGCACGTAGTTAAATGTATGCCAGTGTTTTAATGTCTTTATAACGATGAGAGATGGGTGCCTCATTGCAGAGCAATGGTTAGTAAGTATACATGTTTTGCAAACTATTACAACTGTTATTAGATAGATGCTCACTAGATGTCCCACATTTACATCCTTGTGCAAGACAAATATCAGTTTAATAATTGCCACTATGTTGGACTCTATTGTAAAAAAATGATTGGCAATAGGAAAATTAAAATACATTATTATTCTATTTTGATTTATTCACTGTATTAATCTCATCTTAGATCTATATTTAGATAATATCGCTTGAATTTCATATGCATGTCATACATAGCGCCCGACTTGTTCAGAAATGTCTAAACTATCAGCTGTATACCACCGTTTTCTCAGATTAATAATTAAAAATGGATTCAAGCGAATGAACCCTTTATAAAGGGTGTTCCAATAACTTGGACCGATTTTAAATGTGAATTAAGTTTAAGTGTCTAATGATTTTTTTTCTTTTTCTTTCAGATTTAACAACTTAAATCTTTGGCAATTTCAACAATGAAAAGATTAACAATCAAACAACGTGTTAAAGTTTTAAGAGTTCAATTGGAAAAACTGTTAGTAAATTCAAACAAATTGGGTCGGTGGCATATGTGAAAACACCGTTGCGTGCTCGCTTACGCCGTTCAGCTGAAAACATTGCTGCAATGCATGAGAATGCGGCCGAAAATCCAGACACCTCTATTCGTCATCGCGCGCAGGAATTGAACCTCTCCACAACAACGTTACATCATTTTCAATTGCACTCTTGGTTGGCCGATTATGTTGGCCAAAATATCGTGAAGTGCGCGAAATGCATTTCTATTTGAACGTCCATTTTCGTAATAAGCTTCGATAACTTTAACACATTGTTTGATTCTTAATCTTTCCGTGTTTGAAATTGCCAAAACTCAAGTTGTTAAATCTTAAAGAAAAAGAAAAAAAATCATTAGACGCTTAAACTTAATTCACATTTAATATCGGACTAAGTTATTGGAACACCTTTGATCTTAAAGCAGACGGCCCTTCATCAGACTCTATAGATTGGTGCTACAAATTCACAAAGAGCTATACCAAATAACAAAAGTCCCATCGCTTGAACGCTGTCAACAACACTTCCGGTAATAAAATTGGGTAGCACGTAATAACTAGACGAGAAAATAATGATATAATCAAGATGTTAACTTTCCACATTACTAAGAACGCGTGTGCATAAAGTCTACTTCAACTCTGTACTTGTAACGTATCCACCTGAACTCTTAAATTTTATTCGCTAATTAAATCTTGACCTCTTCAAGTCTATAATTAGCTGTCAATCTTTATTGTTATCTTTCTTACGCTAATAAAACTCCACAAATTAACCCTCTACTTTCAGTGGCCCTTAGGACTTGTATTAGGTGAATATTAGTAAAACAACAACAGCAAAAAAAAAAAAAAGAAAAAAAAAGATTAATCCTCGAACGATGTCAGTCTACAAATATAATGTCTCTGGAACTTCATTGCCGGTTCCAGTGGAGTGGTCAGGATGAAGGACACGTGGATTCCTAAGTAGTGTAGAGGACCGTGTCGGCGATGTTGAGTACAAGTAGATGAATACACGTGGGTTAAGATTTTCCTGCTAGCCGGTCCAACTACATGAGAAAGTTGGACTTTAATTAAGTCCAAAGAAGGCAAAGAAAAACAAACACAAGACCGATAAATATATATAAACAAATATATGTATTAATAACAAGAAAGGTTACAAGTTACATGGACAGTTAAATGGACAGAGTGCGTGTGGTGAATATTATATATATATATATATATATATATATATATATATATGTGTGTGTGTGTGTGTGTGTGTGTGTGTGTGTGTAGTGAGTGTTCGTACGTACGTGTATCGTTCTTAGCGTGATCCCGGCATTTGGGAAACGCTGTATCTGTGAGCGTTCACATCTGAGGCAAAAGAGGAAGAGGCGAAGGGTCAGCGAGTATTTATAGCCAGGGAAGAGAGACCCCTGCTGAAAGGGTTAAGGAGACAAGGAGGAGCTAACTCCGACAGTAGTTTCTATAAGGTGAATTGGCCGAAGGAAAAGGCCCAGCACAATTTCAAAATTGATGTATAACATTGCATCAAAAACACACTGAAAAAAGACCAACGTCATGCAAAATGAATGAGAAAGCCTAACTCTAGATTGTTCATCCCGAAGGAAAGCAGTGCACTGTGGTAAGAGAGACTTTCAACAGAATCTTGTGGTGCATGAAAAACTCAGGAGGTATGGGCTTTGATGTTAATTTTCCTGAAAATGTTGCCAAATAATTGGACCTAACGTGTAATGAATGTGATCGTGTCTGTCTAAAAGCAGACCTCAAAAATCATTACTGACGCCATACACAGAGGAGACATATGCGGCATTTATATATCAACTACTGCAAAAGACGCCTAATATTTCCACATTTGCGCAAGAGAAAGTAAGACCGTAACGGAACTAAATAGTCACATTCGTGTTGTCGATATTTGGGGATGGGCCAAGCGATAGTATTGCTCGAAATCGAGTCGTAGCTATCGTATAACAAGTATGTTGGGAATAGCAGTTGTAATAAATCATTATAGAATAATGACAATTCCTCATCTAAAAAAAAAAATAGGGTAAGATGCACAATATCTTTTTAAGACGATGGCATGTTTATCATTTCATTTACGGAAAGTCATTGATTTGTACATGAATGTCACCTGGATGCAATAAACTACAGTGATAATAATAACAACATCAACTTTAGGCTTTTATCCAAGATACGCAAAATGCAAAGGTGGTGGCATTGACAGGAATAAGTTGAAGGCTTCCTCGAAAAACTTGGAATCTTCCAGCATTGATAAAGCAGTCTGCTATGAAGACATTAATATAAACAAGAAAGGAATTGCATTATGGTAAGCCAGGTGGGGAAGTTGGCATCGCTATCACTTAAACAAGATAAGGTAAATAAAAGCAAAATTGGAGTAAACAATCTCATGTTACTTACCACTGAGCGGGTATCCAGTATCTCGAAGTTTGCACAGATTCTCCGTCCACCATGGCCGTGTGTTTGTATTTCGTATCTGTAATATGGCAGGAACATATAATAAGGAGAAGGAAAATAAAATAAACAAAATCAACGTTATCCATGATTTTCAAGTTCATGGAAGATAATTTTCCTTTGCAATATATATATATATATATATATATATAAAGACTAAAAGCATATTCTTCTCTTATTTTCAGCTATGTTCTGCTTGTAAGAAAACAACAACAGGAAGTTGATCGTGATACTGGTTTTAGTAAGCATTTTTTTTTTTTTTTACTATTATTGCATGTATTTTTTTTATTGCCAGTGAGCTATTTGAAGTGCTTCCTTGTCGCTAGATTCATTAATGAGTCCGTGGTTAGTGAGGCAAGTTGTGAGAGCAGAATCAATTTGTTTGGATTGGTTTGGTTTGGTTTACGGCATATCGACCTCAATGGGTCATTTAATGCCGACAACTTTTTTTTTCCTGGTAATATTTTTGTTTTGTCAAAACTATTTCTGTTAATATTTTTTTACTCAAAAATTTATAACTGATAATATTATTTTTTTCAAAAACGTATACCTGGTAATATTATTTTTCCAAAAATGTATTGTTGGTAATATTTTATGATGATTTTTACCTCAGTTTCGGGGTTAACTATTTTCCCATAGCTGGGTTGGTTGGTTGGGTTTTATGGCATATCAACCACTGTAGGTCATTTAATGCCAAAATTAAGTCATATATATATATATATATATATATATATATATATATATATATATATATATAAATATATATTAAATATACACTACTATTGAACGCATAGCTGACAACATTATGGTTTCAAAAACGCATAGCTGGCAACATTATGGTTTCAAAAACGCATAGCTGGCAACATTATTTTTCCGAAAACATTATCTGAGGCCTTGCTGTTGGACGTAGTTTATCGTCATACCCAGGACGTGGGTAAGAGCTGGAAAAACTAGGAGTTCATTATTTGCCCATAGCTGGGACCCTAACAGGTGCTACCACCCCGGGTCAAGGTGGACCTGGGAACACCAGCAATTAAGAGGTGGTTCCACGCTCCTCAAAACCTCCTGATCAGAGGTCCTGCTGTTGGATGCAGTTTAACATCATACCCAGGGCGAATTTGTTTGGAGGTGGAGGATTTAAAACTACTGAAACTAATGCACAGCTTAAACATGCAAGTAATTATTAATTACTGATAAACCTGCATATAATAAGGCACGTTCTGCTATTTGGTAGGGAAAGAAGCGATATATACATTGGAATGTTGATGGACAAGAACAAGTGTATTAATGTGTGTATATGCGTGTGCAAATGTAATTATTAAGAAGCTAACCAAATGCACACTTGTATATATAATATGTTTTATATACGAAAATGTAAAAAATAATTAAAAAAAAAAAAAAAACTGAGTTCGAATGTGGCGGACGAATTGAACATAGTTGCACATTGCGCCACTTGGTCTCCAGAGTCACATGCCATGATTTGACTGAATTTTTCGCGCAAACAAACTTAGGGACACAAGACCAAAGATTAAGTCTGGAAGACATAAGTATCAAGCAATTAATACGTAATGAACAAGTAAGAAAATGAAGCTGGATTTTTGAATATTTATATGCTTATTTCTACTATCTTATGACAGTTTTTTTTTTTTAGAGTTACTTCATTTATACAAACAATATGATTAGCAAGTGCAACATACAGGTAACTGTATCGATGATTCAAATAGAGTCACACATCAGGTACGCAAAAGAAACGATTTTATTGAAAGATGAGCATTTCAAACCGTCAGACAGGCTAAAACTTCAAACAAGATTCAGTCAGTTATGTGCCATGCGTGATACACGCTTAGGCGATCATGTGATACATGATTGACGAGGCAGATTTTTTCCCAGCAGTAGGTTGCCATTTCTTTCTGTGGTAGACCAGTTGCCATCCAAGGCTATAGAAACCGGTTTGTCCTATTTACCCATAGCTTGGGAGAGAAGAAAATTCATACCTTTTCCAAAGGTATTAGCACGTAAGTGAATCTAATGGATTTGACTTGGTTCACACAAGACCAAATACGAACGAAATTGGGTGGATAAAGAATGTGTTAGGTTAAATCTCCTTTTTCCTCCCCAATTTCTGATGGTTGCAAGCATATTTAGCTATTTTCACAATGAGTGAAGTGTTGAACTGCTATGTAATATCAATCCTCTTGTATGGCAGTGAATGCGGGAAAATTTCTTCACGGATGAAGAGAAGATCTAAGGCAGAAGGATGCTGAGAATATCAGACAAGGAATGTATGCAAGTTTATGTAGTTTTAAGGAAAATCGAGACAAAAAGCATGCTTAAAATTAGAACCAGAAAGAGATAGTTGCAATTTCTAAGACACTTAATGAGAAAAGAGAGCTTAGAAAATTTGACACTCACAGGACATATTGAAGGCAAAATGGACATATTGAAATAGCGAGTAAACTATCTAACGGGTTTGTGTAAATGGTCGGCAGAATTGGCCCTGATCTGGCATCTCGTCTACAGTTGCTCTCTCACAGATGCGCCGTCGCCTCTCTGTCTTTTTACAAGTACTTTCATGGTAATTGCTCCCATGAGCTGCTTTCACTGGTTCCCAGACTTCATGAATTCAAGCGCCCTACGAGGCTGGCATCCCGCTCTCACCCTTTCACTGTAGAAACTTTTAAATGTAGCCGTCTTTTCTACTCCAATAGCTTCATACGTCGCACCTCTGGCCTGTGGAACACCCTTCCCTATTACTATTTCCCTGAGAGCTATAATCTCCAACTATTTAAATGTAATGTCAATCGACATCTCCAGTTACCTTGATCTATCCACTATCCCTCTCCTCATCCTTTCTTCTATCACTCCTATATGCTCTTGCTCCAAATCTTCTGCAACCCCTTGCATCCTAGTGGCTTGACGCCTTGCTCGGGGCGTAATGCTTAAAAAAAAAAATAAAAAAATAAAAAAAAATAGATTGGAAAGGATAGAAAAAAGACAAACATTGCTGAGATCTACAAAGAACAGGAAATGGTAGAGAGCCATGATCGCTAACGACCTCAAGGGACACGCCACATAAAAGAAATTGTGCGTTAAGCTTTGTTTTGTGAAAAACAGCTGTCAAAACTGTTACAATACATTGAGAATTTTTTAAGAAACTTTTGGTAAAATATAAGTGTACGAGAATCCTTCGTATTTCAAACGTATGAAATACTAGCAGTATAACCAGTCTTCGAGCGGGTGTTTCATTGCTGGGAATTTTTGCCGTTCAATTCGAGCAGTTTAAAGTCGGCCCACCCGAAAATCAGTATTAGTAACAACAATTGGATGCAAATGAGGCACATCCCTAAATTGGAGGTTAACAATATGAATGGGGTGTGGTCCCTGAAAAGGCCGTTTTTGCGTTCTCAATCTTGCAAGGAAGGTACCTCTTCTATGGACCGTCATAATAATAATATACGATAAATTTTATTCATAATATAATTTTTTTTAAATTCTAATAATAATAATAAAAAAAAATCAGTTTTTTTCGATTTTTCATCTTCAAGGTTGTAATTTTTCAGTCAATTTGGACTCAAAACCGGCATTGAAGAATTATCTATCAAACAAAAAAAACCAAAAAACATACATACACACACACATTTTGAGAATTATATATATATATATATATATATATATATATATATATAGATAGATAGATAGATAGATAGAAAATGTAGAAGAAAATATAATTCTTGACTAATTACATTGCTCCTGGTGTCTATTTATCAGCTTGTCAAGACTTGGTTCAGCTTCAGGCGTGAGTTTCCTCTCTTTTCAATTTGCAGTTCCAGGCCCATTTTAAAAATTTCTCAGGCTCACTTGTGGGTTTAAGAGACCACGTTGAGAATCACTGGTCTAGACAACATAATATCTCCATATGAAACACATTTAAATATTTATTGCTTAAAATAAATTTGCTTGTATTTAAGGTGATTTCGTAGCAAACAAAAACATACGAAAGTTTGTTGGTTTTTTTTTTTTATAGAAAGAGAAAATAAATGAAAACTGAAAACGCATAAACAACATCCGATCACACACACACATTTTGAGAATTATAGATATAGATTATTTGAAGACCAGTCATGGTCTGGTCGACCTTTTTAACAGGCCAAAATGACGAAAACCTTGAAATGTTCACCATATAATTCATGGGGAGTGTCGCCAGACCATTGATGAGGTATCCGAGGTAAGTGGGTATGTCTTGGAATAAATTCTAGCGAATATTAACAGCTGATTTGAAAATATATTTGTGCAAAGTTCTTAACTCCTTTACTCACAGAGAATAAAATCAATTGCTTGAATGTGGACCAAAGTGTGAAGGAACGAGTTCTGGCGCCGGTTAGAAATATTGGGTTGTCAGATAAATTCGTTCGTTTTTGTTTTTTTTCCAATGTTATTTGAATTTTTCTTTCAATCATTCCCCCCTCCAAGCAAGGTAATAAAACCACTAAGATGCAAGTGCGATAGAAGAAACTGTTAGCATAGAACTTACACTTAGCTTTAGCCATTTCAACTGTAAAATGATGAGGTCTAGCTGCCAATCTGATACTGCGCTTAAATTAACAAAGTGGACGTATCAAAGAGGAAAAACCCATCAGAATAGTTACCATGAAAATATTTATAGAAAAGGCAGAGGGAAGCTAAATTATGTTAGTGAGGGGGTGTTTGAAGTCAAGATGCCCGATCAGGACCGATATCATTGCAGATTATTTGGATTTTATTAAGCATGTGTACATATATAGCAGAAGCACTAGATTAGATGTGATAGCAATATACAATCAATGGACGATTGTTAAATGAACCAAATTTTCAAGCAGCAGACAGCTGTATTGAAAATTGTTCGTTTGATAAAAAATAAAAATCGTAATATTACTCCTAATGTACGGATTAAAAAATATGGTACCCATTAAATGGATTAAGAAAGTAAGTTTAATTGATTAGTTTTAATCTCCGGTCAGATGTAAGAGTTACTGTAGCTCAATCGTCAGATCAGCTGGTACGGTCACTCAAAGAGATGCGAATTCGTTTATTTCCAATCCGCGATGTTTACTTATGATTGAAACCTGTCGATTTAAAAATTGCGATGAAAAGTAACTAAAATTAAGTTGAAAGAATATTACTAGTTAAAAAAAAGTCTAATGACGGTTAAATATGTTCACGTAACATTCATATTGGACGGTTTGGCTCAACAACTTTCAGGACGTCTTTGGAACAGTTCATCGAGATGCAATTTGCGAGGCTAGAGTACATTTTACATGATACTAGGCGCCTATCTTGTGGCTTTGACACCACATTATATTTTGTAAAGAATAAAATGTCCAAAATAAAATGTCTGGTTTCAAATCAAACTGAAAACAAACTCAAAGACAGACATCAAAATAATGCCAGGAGACGTGGTAGATACGTATTTCCAAATGAATTCTATGATTTCCGTTTCTTTTTGTGAGGATTTTTAGTTCCATTTATTCTCTCAATTTTGACTGGATGAAATGAACATGTGTCTCACCTGATGATTGGTCATATTCTCCAATGAATCTTCGAGTTAAAAATCGCACCGATAAGGCTGGGAAAAAAAAAAAGAATTTTTATCAGAATTAAAGAAAACAAAATCAGTCTTCAAATTTAACAAATAATTAAAAAAAGAAAAAAAAAGGGAATCTGCAAATAGTATTTAATCAAATGATTTTCTCATTAAAGTTGGAAAATGATTTTTCCAACATAATTATCCATAAAATATTCACAGATATTATATACAATTCATTTATATATTATAATGAATACAAACTATGAAAATGCATTTCCAATGATATTTTACCAAATTTTAGTAAAAATGAATTTTTGGAAAATTATTTCCAATATTTATTTCATATGAAATGTATAAAAGAGAGTTTTACGGTAGAAATGTTTTGACTAAGAATTTTACTACGGAAAGGAATTACTGAAGGTTTTAGAAACAGTGAAAAGAAATGTTTTGTGAATGAATTTTACTATTGAAATTCATTGTTATGAGTTTTACAATAAAAATGCAGTGAATAGGAATTTTAGCAATGGTAATGGATAGCTAACAAGAGCTTACTATGAAAATATGTTGGCAATGTTTTTTCATGTTGGAAGTATATTAGATATATAATGTATATTATTATTTATTTAAAAATTAAATATTTAAAATTATAGATAGTACAGAAATGTATTATCAAAGAATATTTTTAATCTGGAAATGTACTGATAATAACTTTTTATATCATGCCAACCAACGTCTTTTACTATGGAGATGCATCATGTGAGTTTTACTATAGAAATAGAATGCTAATTTGATTAACTAAAAATTTAAGTAATAAAATATATTATTATATAAATGTGTGGGCAACAAATTATATAATAGAAATGTCTCGATAATAATTTCGTTAGTATGGAAATATATGTAAAGGAAATTTATTATGGGAATGTTACACTAATGCATTGCCAATGACTATATTGGAAATACATTGACAAGGAACTTTTGATATGGAAATGAATGGAACTTAATTATGGTAATTCATTGACAATAGGTTTTTACTATGGAAATATTACACGATTTGTTTGTTTTGTATGACTTATCAACCAGGCTATTTAAAGATATAAAATAAATTGTAAGATTTTTTGGAGATAATAAATGATAATAAATGTTTAATGAGACTAATTAATCCGTAGCTTGGGGTAGAAGAGGTGGATTCATACCTTTCCCAAGGGTATTTGTGCGTAAGTGAATATAACGAACCCAACTGGAATTGGAGCCCGATTAACAATTAGTAAATTTGCTTTTCAATCCCTAAGCTAAATATCTATTAATATTTTTGGAAATCCTCATATTTCCGTATAAATGTACATGTTGAACTCGAATTAACAATTACAATTATGATAAAACCTACCGTTTTGGAGATATCGACCAGGAAAAAAAAATCGGATTTAATCGGTCATTCGCCCACCATTACCGGCTTCGTGTAATTAGATTCACTGCTGATCACTTTCCTTGCGCAAGCATAAATTTTGGCCTTTTTACTGCTGTAACAACCGGTAAATTACTACGCACTTAAGTTGTGTCGAAAAGTAATAAGTTTTTTTTGTTTTTTTTTCTTCAACTGTCGTTTTTTTTTTTTTTTTAGTAAAGCTTTCTTTTTAAATTAAAAAACAAACATTGTTAAGAGCATGATTAATTACATAAATAAATATAATGCTAGAAACGAAATAATTAATGCGCGAACTTTGTAAACAGCATGATTATTTACAAAATAAGAAAATGCTAGGAAGGAGCATTTTGTGTTATTTTGTAAATAATCAAGCTCTTTTCAAACAATGCAAAGTTTGCGCATTAATTATTATTCGTTTTATTTTTAATTTAAAAGAAAAGCTTTATTTTATTGTTTAATTTGTTTGTTTGTTTAAGTTTTATTGCTACAAATATCGAATTATTATTCTATAGTAAATAAGTTTCAAGTTTACAACAGGAAATTATATTCAATGCTATAGAATTTGAAAAAAATTATTGAATTATTTTCCGAATTTTCTTTTCTTTTAATTTTCATCCAGTATAAGGCACATAATTTATTCAGTGTAGAGGGTAAGTTGTTATGTACATAAGAGGAGGAATGAAGGACAGATGATGAGTATATGTAGGATAGATAAATGTTGTTATAGACAAGCGTATGGTTGCAAGAAAGAAATACGACAACAGCAGAAAGATTTACGTGGTTTATTTCAACAGGAACGTGTGGGTTTGGGACAGCTACCTTGTGGTAAAGTTCATAAGCCGGCTTTCGGATCTAGGTCGATCCCTCATAGTAGTTCACACATGTTGACGGTGGTTGACGCTCCCCTGCTGTCAGCAGCTGAACGTGACAGGTCTCTATCCTGGGCACCTGTGGACTGTCTGTTGAACTTCCGTGTGACCCCTTTTATAGCGTTTTTTTATGGCTTAACAGGCTCGAAAAACGAAGCGAGTATAATTAGGAGGGAAGCATTTTTATTGGACGAAAAATAGAACACTTTAAATATTATTTTATTTTTCGACCGGAACTCGTGTATCGGAAATATTTGTAAACGAAGATAATGGTCATGTTGTGACGGGGTTTTGTGCCGTTCACATCCGGCTCTCGCTCTTGCGTATATGCCTGTAAATCAGCCGAGATATGTCTTATTTTATTTTATAACAATGTTGACATTAGACTTGAAGAGATTAAGAGTGTTGTGATTGAGGAAGCATCCTCTCGTGAGTATGTTCCACAAAGTAGCGGTCTTAGGGTGGAACTTCCTTTTTACCAATACGAAGGGAATGAAGATTATTCGACTCTGTTTATCGAAAAATTATTAGAGAGACTATTGAAGTTTTATTTTAACCGTAAAAAAAATGCCTCCACAGCAAAAAAACCCATATTAAAAAAAAAAACAAACAAGTTGCGTTTAAAAACAAAACAAAAAACGATGGCATTTATTTCTTTTTCGCAATAATAGCCGACTTTCATCAACATCGCTAATTGCTGCTGAGGTATTTGATTGTTTCGTTGCCCGGATGCCAGAAAAACCGACTACCCAAACAAATCCTCTTCTCAGAGCTCGCATCTGACGGGAGATCACATGGAGCCTCACGTCATCGATTCAAGGATCAGCCTCAAAACATCTTGCTGAAGACAGAAGTCGATCCGATTAATTGGGAGATGGAAAGAGCTGATTGGAGAAGAGCAGTCCACGTAAAAAACATCATTCGAAAACACCAGAAGAAAAATAGGAGAGACGAAGAGAGTCCAAATAAAAGCCAGAACTCTCCATCCTCTGCGGTGATTGCGGACATCACTTCAGATCCAACATAAGACTCATTTCACACAGAAGGAAATGTCGACGAGCACTTCAATACTCGGCAATGAGTTCTGCCAACGACACATTTCCCGTTGACTTCTGTAACATTGGCGAATTGTTTGTTTTCTTATAAACGAACTTGTAGCGAATTAGTGTTACAGGTTGTAATTGATAAGGTTGCTGTTGGTTATCAGTTTATAATGAGAACAATTACGACTTGTTGCGGATGTGTTTGAAGACTTTCAAAATAAATGAATTTAACATTTTCCAAAGAAATTATTTCAACACGTGTAGGAATTTTATATATATGCTTACATGAATACAAATAGTTAAAAAAAAAAAAGGGTGGGGAAAGATAAGCATTTATATAATTAGCCGTTTTGTGTGTGTGTATGCGTGAGTTTGTGATGTGTTTGGGTTTAAATTAAGTAGACGGGTTTGCCATGCGACGAGAGTTAAAGACTACACATGTCGTCTATATAAAAGAATTATCTCGCTTGCTGGCTGTTGTGGCATGTCGGGGCTTCATTACTTTGCTCGATTCAGCAGTAGAAGCAACAGAAGTAATCAACAGGGAACAATCGGAAGAAATCATAAAAACACTGACCGAGTACTATTCGTTCTCTTTTCCCACTTTTCCTTTTCAGCAGCCGCTACCTTCAGGGCTAGCTCGAAGAACTACTCCTAGCCCTTGTTGCAGAAGACTCGTACCAGCCATGGCAGCCTTGAACCAGAGATTTCTCGTTCCTCGTGGGAACAAGCGGAGAAATTTCTCTTTACGAGACATTTACTCAAGAACTCAGTTAACTGGAAAACCCAACTCTTCCCCACAAAATTCCATTATTTTGCACTCTCTTTCAACCACGAATAAAAGCTGTTATACAACTGCGAACCTTGGGTTTGTTCACTCCACTCTATACACTGCCGAGCACACCCACACACATCCAATCGAGAAAATCGCTACATCTATCTACCGCACCCTGTTTGTGAATGAACAATATAGAGAAAGTGTGTCTTTATGCCCCTTCCTTATATAGTCCTGTGGGCAGTGGCGTAGCTAGAGTAAACGTCACCCGGGGCGGTCCGCTCAAATGTCACCCCAATGACCCCGATTCACCCTACGCTGAATGGTTAGCTGTAGCTAAACTTTCATACATGCTTTACCTCTACTTTACTCTACTGACCGGTATGTTACTGTTTACATGTATGATCCAAGACAAAATCCAATACCACAAAATAATCAGTTCAAATCAAAATAGTTTAAAAATGCAACTGTTCACTTTCAGAACAACTAAATACAAAACACGGCAATACACAAAAGAATGACATTCGATACTATGATCTTAGAATGAATGTTTTCTTGTTTTCATTGTGGCAAACTGGTCAATGACATCGTCCAAAATCTGTGTCTTGTAAGCTCGTTTTCAATAGACAGCACAGCCAGATCTGACAGTCTCGACTGGCTCATGGTTAACGTAATGTTGCTAATTTTCCGGTGTCCAATTTTCCGTTACATCATTTTCTGGGTACCATTTAATTTTCAATGATGTTTGAAAGTATTTTCTTGACAAAATGTTCTATTTAATTTTTAAGCATTTTCGGAACATTGTAAATCAACTGCATTCTTTTTAAAGGTTACTGAGAGAATTTATGCAAAGTTTATTTTTTAATTTTTTCTTTATACAAGTAAAATAAATTTACATCGTATTTTGATGTTATTGTGATTTTAGTAGTAGTGATAATTTAAAAACAATAAATATTTATCATTAGTACCAATAATGGAAAATTAAGTTAAAAATTTAAAAGAATCGTTTTTGGAATCGGAAAATAGGCACAAATTTTTCCGATTCCGATACCATTTCTGATACCTCAAAAAGTTCCGATTTTCCGATTAATCGTCCCAACACTAGTAGATATATTCAAAAGTATATCGCTCACTCAATGGAAAATTGTATCTCGGCGAATTGATACACAAGCAAGGCTGAAATTGTTGCACTTTTCGGTTCGTATTTCGCTTTGTTGTATTTAATGATGCAGAGTTAAAACACCATATCATCCGATAAAATGTTACAACAATGTCTCTTGTTAGTAACCAAGATTGTAGCAACTGAAACACATGAAAGCTGAAAACATTGCTATTTTTCCTACTCACAAATTTCCCGACAATTTATTAGAAAATTTCTGACGGGAGGACAAAACTGGGGGGGGGGGGTCATAAATTATTTCTGGGGGGTCATATACCCGCCTGCGAAACCCTGCGTCTCCACCACTGTTTTCAGACTATTTTTGGCACCTTAGCCTGGTTGAAAAATTTTGATGGGGGTGACATTGTGTCACCCCTCCTGTGCTGGCACCCGGGGCGATCCGCCCCCTCGCCCCCCTAGCTACGCCACTGCCTGTGGGTGTCCTAGCAGACAAGGTGGGGTAATCCACACAGAATAACTACTCTCCTTACGAGTTTATTTCACGAAACACCAGAAAAAGTACAAATACAGCACAGAATAAAACGAAAAAAACTGTATATCTAAAAGGACCGATCACTGTCCTCGTAAGGGTAACATGACCCTGTTTATATAAGCGCTAAATTCAAAGAACCAGTCTTTTTCTTCCATCACATTAACCAGGCAGCACGAAACAACGATGCTCTTTCGCCACAAGCTCAGTCAGTGGTGTCAAGTTACGGAGGTGTTAGGCTTAAGAGAAATTACAACTACCAAAAGGAGCTATTCGAGCAGAGAAAGGGACTCTTCTTCAACAAGGACTATTGACAAGATTAACAGATGCATTTCACCTAAACTAAGTCCTCAGACGCACATTGTCTGCAACTATTTTTTTAAATTTATTTCACCCTTTTCTATTAGTATATTAAATATATTTAAATAGTATAGATTATTGTGTTTCTTTCTCTTCAAAAGCTGTCACCCATTTCATTTGGGTACTCGAAGACTTAGCACTTACACTCTATAACTTGAGTTTCGGGCTGTAATATCGTGCATATATTCGCCACCGGTGAACAAAGAAAGGGAAGGTTTATGTACCTTTCTTATATAGTCCTGAATAATTCATTATCAAGCGAGCGTTCTGGCAGACAAGCTGGTGTAATCCGTACAGGCTAATTACTCCCCTTAAGAGTTTATTTCACGAAACATCAGGAAAAGTACAAGTAAAGACGCAAGCGCATGTCACAATGAGGCTCAGAGGGAACTGCAGAATATTCGAACAAAATCCTTCTTTTGTGTATTTTCCTTTACTTTTTTTTTTTTTTTTTTGAGAAAACATAAAGAATAAATGTTTTTTGGTTCTGACGACATAAGTATTTCTTCGCGTTGTTTTCGAGGCAAATGTCAATTTTTTAAGAATGGCATCTACATACTAAATAACTGCAGAAATAGAAAGATGGCGGGTCGGCCGATTTCAGCGGATGATAGAGCAGAAGTTGTCGAAGCAGAAATTTGCAGAAAATATTCACTCTGTCTTCCCTACTAGTTCCTTGATACAATCTACATTATTCTGTATGAGAAATTCGATTGTTATCAACAAGATGTACTGATTATTAAACATTTTTATTTTAAAAAAATATATTCCCCGAGTTCTGCTTGTGAAACACTATATTTATGACATTGTTATGAAAAACTTTGGTGGATGAATACATCATGTGTATATTTGTAGTTTAGAAAGAGGACATTCGTATATGTTAATATGACTGAAGCAGTCGTATCATTTTAAATCCAAACTGATTCATGTACATTTGATAAAAATTAGCATTTAATTTTAAGAACTTCAAAAAGGGGAACAATCTTCAAGAAAAATATTCACCTTGTAATTTTTTTTTTGCTTGACACTTATAAAAAAAATTTTAAGGAAAAAGAAATGTAAAATTATATAAGATTAATTAACACACTTAGTTTTTATTTATTTACTCTTTGTGTTTGTTGCGCATTCCTTTCACGGGAGAATATATACATTTATATAATAAAAATTTAAATTATAATGATTAATAACAAAGTGAATATAAAAAGGTGAATATAAAAAGAAATAAAGATACAGACTAGATTTGTTTATTGAACTTATTAGAGAAGGATATTTTTTAAAAATTCTAAAAAGAAAGACCGTCAATAAGAAAAAACGGCTCCAATAAATTCAATGTGTAAAAATGTTGTAATAAAAAAAAACGGAAATGCCGTTAGAATTAAACTTTATAAAAAATATACTTGCGTAAAAAAAAAAAAAAAAAAAAGAAGAAGAAGAAAAAAATGAAAAGAAAAAACGGTTGCAAGACTGAAAACCCGCAAAATTAAAGTCGGTGAACGTTGTGTATTTGAAAAAGATGCATTTTCGGATTTTTTTAACCAACGAGGAAGGTAATTTCCGCCTACGCAAATTTCATACTGGGATTGAAATTGGAGCTAGTTTTGAAGCTAATTAAGAAGTCGAATTGCTCTAAGGACTTGAAGGATTTTGGCGTTCGCATGCGAATGACCGTGGGGTGTTTCTGATAATAACGACGAAAACGCTGCCGCCAACGACGATAAAGGAAAAGGAAAGATCAAGCCGAAAGAAAGAAAAATGAAAAAAGATTCTTAAAATTAGAGATATCAACCCTAATTTTGAACTTATATAAATAAAGGGGGATTTTTCTCAATATTGTAGTTTATTTTAAAACTAAACTATTGTTAAAAAAAATTCCCAGCGGCGCGTGTGAATTTGAACTTTCTCAAAAGATTCCAGAGTGTTGAATGTATGAAAGTGGGAATTTTGAACCTAAGATCTCAAGTTTTGAATTGGTTATTAAGACGTAAAAAGGAAAAAATCGTGTAAACTTATGTAAACTTAGCATTCTGTTTTATGTTTGTTTTTTTCATAAATGTCATTGTAAATTAATAAATTTTTGTTTCTTTCACATCGGAGTCTGGGTCTTGTTTGTTTATGTCTGCGCCTTATAAAATCCTCAGGATAAGGCATGTGACGTTCACCTCCAGTCCTCAAAAAAAAAAAACAAAAACAAAAAAAAACAAAACAAGAAAAACAAGAAAAAAAGAAAAAAGTAGAAAAAGGAAAAAAAAGTAGAAAAAGAAAAAAAGTAGAAAAAAGAAAAAAGTAGAAAAAGAAGAAAATAAAAAAAATAAAAAAAAAAAATTTCGTATTGTCAACCCAAGATAAAGTAGTTTTATTCTTAAACATACTTTAGTTGTGTTGTACCAGAAATAATCATTTTTTTTTGTTTCTTACTATTATCCAGACCATGAATATAATTTTTTTTACCAAATTTTATAAAAGTTGAAATGGTTCCCAGTTTGCTATGTAAATTATTTGTAAATTGATCCCTCTACCTAAGTAAAAACAAAATATACGCATACCACCTGATTTCTAAAGAATTATACAATATCTTTTTAAATAACGTCAGCTGGAATACTTAATCGCTAATAATATATGAAAAAATAAACAAATAAAATAACTCCAGATTACGAATTACAAAAAAAAAAAAAAAGAAAAAAAAAAAAAGAAAATTAATTCTTTAAGTAATCATGTGTTATAAGCTTTGGTAGTAGGATGAATTTACAATGAATTTACATGGTAAACAGGATCCTCCTATTAACGTTTATAAAATTCAATAATATTTTCTGATATTTGTCATCTGCAGTTCTTAATCTATAGTAATATGAAAAATATTTTTTTAAAAAAATGATTACTTCATTTTGCAGTGCCTATTGTACAACAGCACACATATTTTTTTTTTTATTAATTTTAACTACATTTTAATTTTCATCATTCATAATGATTTTTGTAAGACACCCTTCCAAAATGGCGTAGAGTAATAGGGAGGCGAAAGATAGAACTCTAAGTTAGCAAGAGGGTTGAGGGTGGAGGTCAAAACTTTACATTTTTTAGGGATGGAGGTTGGTGAGATTTAATGTATCAGTTTGATGTACAGGATTTCCTTTCCTGTACATCGAGTGCAAACTTTATAGCTAAATCATAAAGATGATAATAAATAATTGAATAAATGTTAATCAAATTTGAAAAAAAAAAAAATAGTGGTCACACAAAAGCGCTAAAAATTATGCATAATTACTGGAGGGAAAGAAAACCCTTTTTCATTTCCCATTAAAGAATTTGCTAAAATTGCATTACTTTAGTAAAAAAAATAAAATAAATGAATAAAAAAAAACAAAAAAACCCGGCAATATATTGCATGTGGTTAAATACTGGTTATGATATTATTTTAATATTTCTGAAAGGTTGTTTTGTGCAGGCAGTAGCGTACAGAAGTGAGTGCAGATGGTGCGAGGGCCCCGAACATCCATATCGAAAGGACATCCAATGAAACAGTCAAATAAAAATTTAGTTCATATTTAATTTGAATAAAATGTGTATCTCCTGTTTCATCTGTTTTTACATAAAATGTTTTCCTTTCTCACAATTCTCAGTTCTAGGCCCTATACCCCACCCACTACTATTTGAATCTTAGGGACATACAATCAAGGAGTTGACCCCGAGAATCACCAAACATCGCCAAACCTCTGCACGTCACTGTTTGCAGGATTCATCGAATTTTTTTTTTTTTTATATGTGAACAAAATTATTAATGAGTAGTGAGAATTGAAACAATAAAGTATAATTGCAGTAATATATATATATATATATATATATATATATGAAAAAATATAGTTTTAAGGTGTGCTATATTTATGGGATAAAATGCTCAATATCAGAGATAGAATTTTCATGCTGGACAATCGTCAGGCCTGACGATTGCATCCAGCATGAAACAGCCTGTCACCTCTGAGTGTTGACTTCAATGTTCACTTTTATATATGAGATAGATAGATAGATAGATAGATAGATAGATAGATAGATAGATAGATAGATAGATAGATATTTCACCTATATAACAGTGATGCAATTTCGAACACTACCGAAAGATAGATTGTTTTTAAAGGCTTACGAAAAAACCTGGCAGATAGACGAAAATTATACTGTTTAAAAACAACGACATCTATTCAAACACGTGCATTCACTATGGTATATATACGTAGTTATAAGAAATATATCATTTTAATTACAGTATAATTAGGAGAATCTATGCAGTGCCCGCTAGTTCAAATAACGAAGGACGGACAAGCGTATTGCTGCTTAGATTAGAGATCATATGTTGACATTTCTGAAACACACACATATACAAAATGGTGAACGCATACATACAGTGTAACCCGGATATAAGAGAGTTGTCGGGACCGGAGAAAAAGTCTCTTATATCCGGGTTTGGTCTATTTTGTTTAGGTAAGTATGTGAACACTTTGGAACCAGAGAAAATCTCTCTTATATCCGGGTTACACTGTAGTTGTCTCCCCGAGAACTACTCTATTATAAAAAGTAATGATCGAACCTCACATATGGGCAGTAGTCAAATTGCATTGAATAAAGCTTCATTAAAAGCTTAAAAGGTTTGTCTGTTTTTCTTTACAAAAGAAACAAAACAACAGCAGCAAAAACAAACAACTTCGAGTTCAACGCTGTACTGTGTTATTTAAATCGTTTACATTGATTTTCATACCGACTTGAAAACGAGATGTGGAGAACGATAGTTATGCCGAATTGGAAAACAGTTACTTCCCTTTGTAACTAAATATCTCCAGTGCAGACTTTTATGAATAGACCGCGAATTTAAATGCGTTTTGAAATGTTAATAGCGTCTTATAGGAAATAAACCCTATTTCCAACACAATTACATATCCACATACGTATCATATTAAAAAAAAACACCCCAAATTTATTTTCTAGCAAATAACAGACAATATTACAAACATGTCAAAAAGAATCCACAATACAACACATTATTTAAATCAAAGTGTCTATTGGTTAGAAATTAACATCAGCGTCGTTCACACAAGAGAAGACGTCGGTATATAGCTTTCCTCCCACCTCCCAGTACGCGTTGAAAGAAACATATGTCGGCGACTTCAAACGAATCATCTCCAACAACAACAAAAAAGGCTGTCAATGAAACGTCGCTATCAAAAAATTCTTTTTTCGACCATAGATTTTTATGAGTACCAAGTATTTAAAAGTCTTTTCTAAACCATATATTTTTCGGTGAACCAATTATTACCCAAAGACTTTAACTCAACTAAAGACTATTTTTAAAATCATTTTTAACTCTTGAATTCGTGTACATATGTTTTTAAATACAAATGATTTATTTAACTAGTATAACTATGTTTTCTTTATTTATTAACATGTTTTCTTTATTTTCATTTTATTATTGGTTGGAATTCGGGTGTTCGAATTTTTAATATAATAAAACCTGGGCAAACATGCATAAACATGCCTGTAATAAGACGTAGTGTTTAAAGTTTGTTTTTTCTCATGACATCGCTTTTTTTTTTGCTTTTTTTTTTTAACTACCTTCACTTTTCAATGTTTATTGGTTTTCACGGGCGATGATTAAAACCTAAACATATGAAAGTGAATTTATACATTTTCTTTGTTCTTGATAATTGACAACAAAAATATTTGACACTATTTACTTACGAGATTATTAGAATGGTTGGCAAAACATTGACTAATTGCCATGTACTTCAGAATTTATACAATGGTAAATAATAAAGATTTGCAGCATTCGCTTATAGTTGACTCACATATTTTAATAATTTAGTAAATATTTATAAATAAAAATTGTTTTCACATTTATTTCTTTATAAATTGGTAAATTATATTGCATTGAATTAGTTCTAACTAGTTCTAACTGTATTAATGTTTAGAATGCTGTAAATATAACATTATTTCTAAACCGAACTTTTGAAACTATAGTGAGTGCGAAATAATAACTTACTTTACTCTTCCTTCAAATTCGGGTGAGCTGAGGAAAAAAGACGGAAAGGAATTCGCGAGCTTATGTGAAATTTTCTTTAGACCAATGAAAATCTTGCCTTCACAGAGATTGACCAGCGAGCTGAGAAGAAAACGGAAATAAATTCGCGAGCCCGTGTGAAATTTTCTTTTGGAACGATGAAAACCTTGTTGCCACAGAAATTAGCGGTTGAGTCAAAAGAAGAAAGAAAAGGAAGTTCTGTTTTTTTTTTCTTTACATAAAATGAGGAGAAAAATTAAATTAAGAGAAGAGTGTCTGAAAGGTTTTGTTTCTGTTTATCGCGTCCAACGTTGAAATTTTCGCCAGTGTAAAATTATTCATCAATTACGTTATCAGCTTTTAACCAAGCAGGTGGCACTTCAAAGAATTTTCTTTCAACAATCCAAGAAAGCTAAGTATTAGAAACTAGCTCTCTTCATCTACTTTTGAACGTATGCAAACCATATTTCCCTTCGGCGAGCAAAGATCTCTCTTACGTTTGTTTTAAATATTTATTTTGCGTCAGATCCTTTAATCTGTTGTATGAACATTTCCTCTTCATGACAATACGTTAAAACTACGGACTTTCTGACAAAACTTCAACCGTGTAAATTCTTAAATAAATTACCTAAATTGTTTTGTCAAAACTTACCTGTGTGCTATCTCCATTAATCTTCTCAAATGTTTATTTTAAACCTTAAGCCCCACGCCAATATAACACTTCATCTTATTACGGGGATGTTTATCGAAACCAGGACGACGGTATTTCCTATATTTTCTATAGTTTTGTTAACTAGCTGTATAGGTTTGTTTCAGTTGCATATATAACAATCCGTAATCTAATCAGACGAAAAGATTTACACAGCCTAACATGAAATAGAATAAGGTTGTTCACATAATCAACTTTGTAACATCCATTTGCTGCTCTCCACTAGAGATTCGTTGTTGCACAGGCAATTCTTAAAATTACTGAAAATATTCAAGGACAATGTATTTAAGTGGTCAGGTCTCAGAGTTCAAAGGGTTAAAGACTCATATGCTGTTATATTCAATAAAGCTACCTGGGTGTGTTTTGTGCATCGCTGCACTAGAATTTACAATATAAATAATAAATTGAATGAGATTGAACTTAAGAATATCGTGTGAAGGTCGCATTTTTAACCGCAAATAACTGCTTTCTAAAAATACTTTTCTTGATAAGCGGAAATCTGTTTATTTTGGCAGGCAGCATATAACATGTAACCTCCCAAAAAAGGGGAAAGCCTTCTTAGCGCCACCCAGACAAACCAAAATATCTCGTCTTCTGATGAGGGACTGGAATTCTATCAAGCGAATCTGGAGAGTGACGTAGAATTAGATGATAATGAAAATAGCAGACCATTGAGAAACAATGTTGATCGGGAATTTGGCAGAGATTAAGAGCAATGTCTTAAGGAATTATGTGTACATGTACCGTTTTATTTATGCATTTAAATATTTTCTGTTGAATATACGAGGGACGCTCCAAAAGTAATTCTTCGTATTTATTTCCGCGGAAACTACAACAGACACAGAAAGTAGAATAACACCGTTTGGATAGAGCAGGTTTTCAGCTACAAAACATTCTTCCAAATTCAGCCACTCCTCAGTTAATGACTTACCTGTTTAACGACCATGGACTTTTTTTTTAAGCATTTCACCCCAAGCAAGGCGGGAAGCCACTAGCACGCAAGGGGTTACAGAGGATTTGGAGTGAGAGCAGATAGGAGTGATAGAGGAAAGAATGAATAGAAGGATAGTGGATAGATCAAGGCAACTGGAGATGTCGATTGACATTACATTTGAATAGTTGGAGATTATAGCTATCAGGGAAACAGGAAAAGGGAAGGGAGTTCCACAGGCGAGAGGTGCGAGATATGGGATATGGGGGAACTGATTATCCATATCTTCCATCAACTGACTGAACTGACAGTGATTGAGAGCACGGGCTCTGATATTGTTCACTGTCTATGTGACCAAGGTAAGCACATGATCCAATTTTAAAATCTTTGAACACAAATTTTGCTGACGTATAATACAGTGAAAATGTACAAATGATGAATCTGGATGCGAGTTTTCTAGTTTTCTTTGTAACTTGACAGCAACACCATTATGTTTGCCAACCCTATTCGCAGCACCATCAGTAGATAAGCATGCAAATTTACTCAAATCAAAACTATACTCATGCAGAACCTGCTCAATCTCTCTCAAAGACAGGCTTTTTTGTTGTGTCAAAGGAATCAGTTCAATCGGTTCTTCATAAATATTAAATTCACTGTCACAGGCCCTGATGAAGATTGTGAGCTGTGCTATTCCAATGATGTCAACGGTCTTATCAATAGCAGTAGAGAAATGTTCAAACCTTGATGACACATCCTTCAACTGTTGTTTCAAATCACCTGACATTTCATCAATCCATTCAGCAACATTGTTCCTGGTTAATGAAATATCTTTGAATAAGTGTGCTTTATCTGGACATACAATTTCAGCTGTTTTTAAAAGGCACTGTTTAAAAAATCTCCTTCACTGTAAGATTTCTCACTCATGGATATTATTTGGCTGAGTTCATAGCTTGTAGTAACGGAAGCGACATTCTGGTTCTGATTTTTTTAAAAAAATGGTCTGTTTCTGTGTCAAATTAGCCTTCAATTCCTTGAGTTTTGAAACGCGCATTGGGCCTTCACATTTATCGTAAGATAGAGGGTTCGTTTCATAACGTCTTTTCAGGTTCTACTCTTTTGGCATGGCAATGGAGTTGTTGCAAATTAAACAATGTATCTTTTCATTCACCGTTGGGCAAAAATACTGTAATTCCCACTTTTCTTGAAACAGTCGCCTTTCTTAGTTCAATTTCCTTTTTCTCTTAGCTGAAGGATCACTAGCCACTTTAGGGTTGAAGTAGTAGAAACCCCCAAAAAAACAACTAATTTTCAAAATTGACGACGCGGAATCTAAAAAATTACTGGTACATTTCAACTACACTTAACAGTAAAAAGAGATAAAGCAATTTTGATAACCCATCTAAAATGTTTTGGGGTTGACATTTCACTTTAAAAGCAAAAAAGTTGAAATTTTGAAAGAAAGTTTTCTATTTGCAACTGTTAATGAGCTTCCATATTGTTTTCGTGGTGTAATAGCTACTCGAGATTTTGGCCGTTAAATAACCAAATTAGTATCCTTTGGATGGGCTGCAGGTGTGTTTGTAAAGGGCCAAGGTTCTTTTTGTAAAGGGTTGCATGCTGTTTCTTTGGAATAAGTCTCCGATTAGTTACTTGATTTTAAGGCATGATTAACGGGGTTCCATATTCACAATAATTCAATGAATGAATAAGGAGTAAGTGATAAAAAATCTCCGTGAAAATGAAGAAATTAAGAGTTGAAATATGAATTTTATGTTAATTCATGCGGGCACATCGGAATAACAAATTAGGTGAACCTTATTGCGGCTAATTTGCCAGCATCATCTGAAAGAGTTGAGCTTGAAGATTGTCTTTGAAAAGTGTCTCTGTACAACTTCAATTGGTCCTAATATCAAGATATTTGAAAAGTTCCAGGAACGCCAATAAAGAGACATATACAAGAGCAGATGAGTACAAGTATTGTTCGTAGAAAATCAACTTTTGTAAAGAGTTGAAAGATGCAAAACCTATCCAGAAATAATTTTTTGGTACAACTATCACACCTTTTTTTTGATGGTTGACCTGAAGGCGAATTTATATTCAGGTCTCCAGGAGCCCACCCTCAAGCAAGGTGGATTGTAAAGGATATATAAACATTCCAGTTTGCTGGATTTCATCAAAAACCGCGATTACCTGGTCGAGAAATAAACAAATAGGCTAACCAATTATACTACTTTTTTATTACTTTCAAGTAGTATATTTGGTTAGCCTCGTATGTGTCTGTTTTTTCTTTGAATTATTCGTGGTCACTGATGTAGAGGAATACTGCAGTAATGTACCAAGAAGTTTCATTAACGTTCTTAATTGGTAAAAGGGTTTGCAGAGCCAGGACATTACCCCGATACAGAAATTCAACAAGTCACTCAAAGAAAAATAACAGCAGTTCATGTCGAAATTTGTCAAGCACCACAGAAAAACTGCCATCAAGGGGACAAAAGTAGGAGGTGCATCAAAAGTTCTTAGTCGGAAGCACTCAATGATCTCTTACGGTCGACTGAATAACCCAAATAGAGAGTGTCTGTTCACGTCATCAGTTCTCGATATCTATGCTGATGACAACTATTTATTTCTGTCTTAATGGTAAGTCTGATACGTTCGATGTGGTCAAATTGGAAGCTGATATAAATAATGACCTACAATCTCTTGTTAATTGGGAAAAGAAATGACTTAATTTTAACGCCTCCAAAACGAAACTGTTCTCTTTTAATAGTCTTTGAGAAGGCTTTTTGTCTTCTATCAGCATGAGCCACCTCAAGGAGAGTAACTCATTGCGCCTTCTCTCTCTAAATTTTGTTCACTGACATGCAGTGGAAAGATTATATTGAATCAATTGCGAGGTTTGCTGCTAAAAAAAATTGATTCACTGTGTCGCTCAAGACAATTTTTATTAACAAAGTATCTTACACATTTATAAGTCTACCATTTGTCTATGCATTGAATACTGCTGTCACATCTGATTTGGTTCTTGTGCTATGTATCTAGAGATTGATAAATACAAAAAAGAATCTGCAATGTTATTGGTTCTGACCTGGCAATTTCAGTCATTTTCTCACCGCCGTAACGTAACTTCCCTGTGTCTTGTCTATAGATATTTTTGTGGTAATTGTACTGATGAGCTTTCATTTTTGGTACCTTTACGTTACGAATTTAAGCGCAATACTAGATTGGCAGTTAGGTCTCATCATTTTACAGTTGAAATTGCTAGATGCAACCATAAGTTCTATGTTAAAAGTTTTTCTCGCTTCCGGCTTCTTGCTTTCCAGTCAACTTTGATCTGCAAAATTTCAATGTAATGCCAATTGTCATCTACTGTGTATTTCATATCCGTTCTTTTATGGTCTTCTCCTTAATAATGTTTTTATTTCAGAGACTCTTAGTCTTAAGTGACAAAATTTATGCACATTAATCATTATATATATATATATATATATATATATATATATATATATATATATATATATATCCGGCATTATTTCAAGATATTTTCTGTATAATTTTTTTATAGATACAAATATTTAACTAAATGCTCTGTTTCATATAAACAGTATTAGCTTCTACATTTATATATTCTGAAAATATTTTCCGAGAAATTTCATAGAAACCTGTATCCTATCTTGACGTGCTATACTACGTAGCTACAGAGGAAGCCGGTGAATGTAGTTAATACTATTTATTATAAACAGAGCATTTACGTAAATATTAGTATCTATAAAAAAAGCGAAAAGAGAGAAAATATACTAAAATAAATGGACTTAGTCCATTTCATATTTGATATCATTTGTTTACGTTACGATACGCTTCTTGAACTAATGATATTGATGCTTAAATGGTAAGTAGACGCATATATATATATATATATATATATATATATATATATATATATATATATATATATATATATATATAATGTACATGAATGAAAGACGCTGGTAGTTTCAAAAATTTTAAGGAATTTTTTCGCAACTATCCAAACTCATCTATAGTCTTTTGTTTCCATCATCTTTGTTATTAAAGATCACAAATCGTGACAACAGAAAATCTGTCAAGAATGGTGAAACGTTTTAAGAACCCGGATGTAAATTTACTGAGGCTGAACTAGAGATTAAGGCATTTTCTAGACATTCATGAATGTGGACATGAATTTTCCGTTAAATGTTGGGAGATTGAGCTATAATCATTCAAGAGAAATGTAAGTTTCCTTGACATAGTCGTCGTAGTAAAACCAGCATACATCTACATTTTTGTCAGAGATACACTCTACCAAAGGACATTTAAATTGATATACGATGTTGGTCTTTTGTAAAACTCTAGTTGACGGAGAAGAGCTATTGTGGATGATAAAGTTGGTTGTATTAAATTTACTGTAGTATATAATTAGATTATTTTTTTTTACTGGGATTAGTGGGGGATATATTGGTATTTATGAATTTTTTTAGAAGTTTTCGTTTTGTTTATAGTTAGAATGTATTTGATTGCGGTATAGTAGGTTGATATGTTTAGGGCTATTTGAGGAAGTATGTTCTTTTTGATTTATGTAATTTGTTCAACAATTAGGAAAGTCATTATTAAGAGTTTGCTCAATGTTTTTTTTTTTTTTAATTTAGTATAGAAAATCTTTTTCGTTGAAGAATTTACTTTTGCATGGTTTATTAAATTTCGTATAATAGCTAATTTGTAATAGGAATTCACTTTTATAGTTGAGAGTGCGCGTGTTTATGCCCGTTGTTCTTTACATGTGGCTCGCAGACCAGATCTCATGAACGATATTATATGTAATGAGGTTGCAAGACATTGAAAAGACACAGTCAGATTGAGAGAGAAGGCTAAAAACAAGATAGAGATAGAAAGAAGGCGGAAAAAAGCAAAAGATGAGAGTTTTTCTTTTAAAGTGTTCTGGTTAAAATTGTTCTAATTAACTTTGTAATTCGACACAATTATATCCATGTGAGAGTAAACACAGCACAATAGTTATATCGTCGAGTACCGAGTTGTTCCTTTTACAGACACACTGGAGTCATTCCTTACAAGTTCGAATGGAAGCAAGTTTATAGGTTACCCCACTTGGCTTTGCCAAAAGCGCCCGTTAGGTGGCGCTATTTAAGTCTATAAAAAGGCAAAAACATTCTTTTCTTTCTCTTTTTACTCTTACTTTCATATATAGTCGAGCGTAGATAAAGAACACTGCCGTCATGACGCATTCGCTTCCTTGGTCCTCTGTTGACTGAACTCTCGCACACACATACATACACAGAGGGTATCACACACAATTATTTCTCACACACACAGACACACACACACAAGCACATCCCTATAGCTAGTTTTAATGTATTTTCCTTTGATTTCAATTCTGTACATATATAATTCCTTTTGTTAATAACATGCATTAATTATCGTTTGTTTTAAATTCCATGTTTTGTTTTACTCATTTTTTACCCGGACTCACATGGGTCCGCCAATATTGTTTGCGTGACAGATATTCCAGGAGCCCATACATATTTACTATAAAATGTCCATATACTTGGCAAATTAAAAGGAGCTTCCCGCAACAAACTTTCCAACTACGGGCTACAACTCCCCGTTAAAGACTGTTCTCCAAGACTCAAACGAGAGCCAGCATCTCGCAAGAAGACAACTCAAAAGTTTTGTTGACAAGGCTAGGAGTTCGGCCAACCATAATATTCAAGATTCTCACGCAGGGCAGAGCACAGTGAGTAATTGATATTACTGACATCCTCGTTTATCATGGCATCCCAACGACTTCCGGTCAGGAGACGTATTAACTAAAAAATTTAGATAACTTTCTTTCGCTGCCAACGATTATTTTTAATGTAATTCTCAAGGTAGATACAAGGGAACAAATTCTACTTCCTCTATACATTATCTAACTTGAAACAGATACAAAAATCAATCTGAAGCAAAAGTTGACCGTCCTGGGTATGACGATAAACTACGTCCGACAGCAAGGCCTCTGATCAGGAGATTTTGAGGAGCGTGGAACCACCTCTTAATTGCTGGTGTTCCCAGGTCCACCCTAACCGGAGGTGGTAGCACCTGTTAGGGTCTCAACTATGGACAAATAGTTGACTCCAAAACTAGGGTCAAAACATTATGAAAGTGTAAAAATAGGTTTTAATACCAGCAATACATTTTTGTAAATTGTTATTACCAGCAATGACTTTGAGGAAAAAAAATTATTACCAGCAATGAATTTAAAAAATATTAGAAGCAATAAAAATATTGTCGGCATTAAATAACCTGTAGAGGTTGATATGCTGTAAAACAAACCAAACTGCAAAAGTTGGATCTCATTATTGAGTATTTGTTCCCTAAGCAGTATATCCTCTTTGAATTACGTGAGATCGGGTCAACAGTACAACATTGTCTCAATTTCAGATATTGTTTGGCATCTAGTCAAGTAGAAATGTTCTATTTTGCACCTGTATTTATGCAAATATCACGAAACGAATGTCGTAAAATGTACTAAGGATTCTTATATTCATTAGTAGCTGCTATTTGCGCTATAAGGATGTGTTAAAAGTGGAGGTGACCAAATTATCCAACAAAGAGCCTAGTATCCTAAAAAAAATGTGGTTATAATATGCCTGGTCGAAGGCCTTAGGCACCACCATAACTGAGCATCGACTGATAAAAAACACACAACTACTGTTTGTTAGATCAGAAAGAAAGAGCGTCTTCATTTCCTTAAAGGCTACGTCCACACACTGTCTCAGGTCACGGCACCCCAGTAATCTGATCAATTTTAGTTGAACGGCAGCTTCATGTTGGTTTTGGCCAACGACATCTCAGGAATTTCCATTTGATATTATTGTAAAATAAAATACTTATCTTTGTTTACCTACTTCTATTTAGGACTTCTTTGAGATTAAAATTTATTTTAATGAGTTTTATCTTTGAAAAAAGCTCAAAAGTACACAGAAGTATCATGTCTAACGGCTTTCAACTGTAATAAGGTAAAATATGTCGGAGTTCAAAGTCAATTATCTGTACGATGATGGCCGCGACTAGATTTCGAGTAAAGCCATCGCTTGACTGATCCTCAAATATGGGAAGAGTGGATGTGAGTTTTTACTTCTGCTAGAGATTTACACTCTCAAGTTACTGAAAGTTTTAAAAGTGTTTTAGTTTTGCCTTCTTCAGTCACGACCAGCCATACATTACAACACATATCAATGAAAAAAAAAAAAAAATCAAGTGATACTTGTGCTTGATGCTCTTTTTTAAGTAAGTAAAGGTTTCTTACAGAACCAATCCCACCCTATAAACATCGAATACATTTGTTCAAAAAAAAAAAAAAAAAAAAAAAAAGGACTGGACTACATTGGACGCAAAACGACATCGCATGTATTATATCGGTTTTTTTTATCTAAATGAAGTATCCGATTCCCAGTAGGCTTATCTATATAACTACACATATACCGGTGAGAGCGGTAGTGGGACCAGAGTCACACAGTCTTCTTTATATGCCGTGTCCCCTCAGGACGTAGGCAGTCATTGCTCTCTACAACTTCCCGTCCTTTGTAGCTCTTATTAAACTTTGCCTTTCTGTTATTTCTCCTGTCCCTCTTGCCCTCCGTCTCAGAATTACCAACCCAGAAAAAGATTTGTAGCTAAAAGCTACCACAAAACCTTAGATTAAAATGGTTGAAAATCTATTCTATGCTTTCAGTATTCTTAAAGTATGCGTAAGTATGTGGAAGGCCATGGTTCTGTATTTTTGCAAGATTCTAATGTTCCTAATTTAGAAATTGATGTAATGGAATAAACTGTCACCCCCATGAGTGACTACACTATAGGTAGTAACAACCTATAATTCTCTGTAAGTCAACGGACTTCAGAGACTAGCTGGGATCTGTTCCAGCTAGACGGTCGAACTCTCTGCCTTCGGGCAGAGAAGAACCCGGACGAGGCTCCGCTGAAGGGCAGTCTCGTTCGGGGAGGTAGACTGCCCCTGAACCCGTTTATACGGGTTCGAAAGGGAATATTTTTGCCTGAGCCTACGGGTTCGGAGAATCCACGTTAAATCGGCCTTGTGCCACATGCAGCCTTCGTGGGGGCTAACTAAATATATTAGCTGGGATCTGTTCCAGCTAGACGGTCGAACTCTCTGCCCAAAGGCAGAGAGGAACCCGGACGAGACTCTGCCGAAGGGCAAAGTCTCGTTCGGGGAGGTTGACCAACCCGATCCCGTTCATGCGGGTTCTACGGGGATTTTTTGGCGAGACTACGGGCTCGGAAAAACCAAGTTAAACCCGGCCTTGTGCCACATCTATCCTCGTGGGAGCTAGTAAATATTGACTAGCTGGGATCTGTTCGACTAGCTAGAATCTGTTCAGTCTTTTTTCTGTTGCCTGAAGACTCTACGCCAGTTTAATTGACAAATTATTCGCTTGAAATTTCCTTGCGCTAATGTAAGTGTGAGTCTGGTTACGGCTTTTGTTGTTTTGTATACATTGTTCGTATGTTGTTTTCTGTGACTTCTTTTGTGTTTGTTTCCAATCCGTGTCAAAATTTTGGCGGTGTGGGCAAAGGATAAGCTCCCCACCAAAGTATTAAAAAGGACTAAAAGAGAAATATGGTGATTATATTAACGGAAGTTAACTGTTACCGGTGAACACTAAAACTATTTAAATCACGCAAACTAATTGGCGTTAGCGGGGAAATTATATAGGAGGCCCTGAAGGGCCTCAAATTAGAGTCCAAAAGTATTATTTATTAGAAAAACAATGCGATTTGGGGGGCATCTTGCTTGCCTCAGAGGACGCAACAAAAAACCTGGCAGGAAGCATACTCGTTACCAAATGGTAAGGCCCCAGACTGAATATCTGGGAACCAGAAAAACCAAAGTTACTCTTCATGGGTTCATGTACATATCAGAGGACCATGGGATATTTCTTTGCCCAGTTTGGCGAGGTGTTGATGTCCTGCCAGTTAAAAATCAGGAATATCAATGGGAGACATGGAGGTCTGGGTAACTCTCACATTGAAAAACTTTATAGATTCTAATATATGCTGATGTGTGGGGGTTGTTCCATTTATGTAGCTGTAAAAGGGGACTGGCCTCTCCGTTGTGCTTAATGGGAGCAGGGCATCTCTCCAAAGCATGCCCCAGAAAAAGCAGGGTAATTTCAGCCACAAAATGCTAAGAAAAATGAAGGGGGTGCTAACACATCAAAAGCCTTGAAAATCCAGGTGGATGGACGGAGATCACTAAAAAGGGGTAGCATCCCTTATCACCATGCAGAACCTCCTCTGAAAAAGTGGCAGGATCAACAGCAAATGGTCAATCTCAACTGGAGCAAAGAGGGGTCAAAGGAGCGGCAGGAGGATCGCCATCCAGAACAAATAAATGTCAGGGGTGGAAATGGAGGATGCACCACCTCATCCTTCAAAAGAGTGAGAGAGGGAAGATTTTTAAAAAAAAATAAACACAAAAAAACATAACTTTGGGTAAAATAAGGGACAGACAAGGTAATTGAAACCAATGCCCCAATCCGTCTCTGCTTCGCCAATAAAAACACACATATCACAAGGAACCTCCTTGTTCACCTTACAAAAGCTCTGCTGTTCCCACTTCTAACACACCTCCTTACATCACCCACTCCCAACACACCTGCAACTGATAACAAATCCAAGAACCACCTCAAACCATTTATTTAATTTAAAAGAAAAAACTTGTATCCCAGAAAAGGAACAGTCTAACCAAAACAGGTCCCGTCCCAAAAAGGTAATCTTGTCAAACCTCTAACAAAAAATTTCTGCCGTAGATGGGAAGTCTGTGGAAGACCCTTCGGAATTTTCCGATAGCCGCAGGTGTAACGACCTGGATATTGTCCAGGGGAAGGATCTACAAGGTGTGGGACCACCTCCCGAGGGAAATATGCTTTTTAAAACAGAATAGTAGAGATGGGGATCAAATTTAAAGAAATTGCATAATTTCTGTACCGAGAGGTTCCAGTGTTATTCTCCATCCATCTTTATATGGATATATGTTTTCTGTATCCTACGGACGTCGGTGACATTGTGTCTGGATGGTCGACTTGACGACAGAGATGGGGACAGGGATCTAGGAAAAGTCGTCAGGGTCCTTACTGCCGCAGATGATTTTCATCTGTGATTAGGATTTACAAGGATGTTTCTCAAGTTAGCTAGTTTAAATGTGAGGGCTTGAGGGATCGAATTAACTTTGCCCGCCTGCTTCTTTGATCTGTCCAGATGTATTTGCGATCCAGGAGACACTGCTTTTAGACAGGGGAATGGGGAGCTAATGAGTTATACTGGCTGATCATATACTATATCTGTTTGGCGAGTTCGGTCTCGTCGATAGATACTGGGTCGATCATCCTAGGGGAGGGAGATTAGGACGTGAGCACGTAAGTGGTCGTCTACCCGGGTAGCCAGCTATCTGGATAGAATGTTAGTGAGAACGGCTTATCTAGACTTATAAGATTGTCTCATTGGCTAGGTTATTCGGACCATAGACTCGTCTGGGCCTGGATGACGCAGGTTATACAACTCAAATGCTGGACATTGGAGGTTCAATTTGTAATTTAAATGGGACAAATACAGATGGTCAACCCTAATTAAACTAGCGCAAATAAGAAAAAAGTCTAATTAATTGGGTTAAGTAAGGCGTTAAATAGGATTAGGTTTTAAATGCAAGTAATATAGCAATAATCAACATGCAAATAATTAAGTAGTCTAATAAATAACAA